>DWON01003416.1:0-18081 GCA_018251015.1 Phocides pigmalion okeechobee
TACGGCGGTTTTTGAGGGCGGTGGTAGTACCCCCCCGGTCGAGCTATAGTTCTCCCACCTTTGATTTCAAATTTCAATTTATCTTACCACTTTCTGTCTTTCGACATAATGTTCTGGCAGTCTCGGCACATTGCCCCTGCTGATGCTGTCCTCGAAACTGTCCTGTATGACTTGATCGTTGTTCTCCATGAATTTCTCCCACAACCACCTATAGTCCTTCATAAGACTATCCACGAACACATCGTAAGTTCGTAAATTTGCAACAGCCCTGTTCAAAATGTACAAAACGATTGTGTCCAATGTAACAAACAGCAAGTCTATAACCGGTAAGCCAGATACGATTGATTCTAAACGGCAAACGGCCTGATAAAAATAAAAAGATCCGCATTATTGATAAATGGACGACATCTCCGACATTTACGTATTGTGAATTCTCGCTTTGTGAAATGTCGATCATTAGTGGCTTCTCAGAGTCTTTTGATGAAAAATAATGATCACTTACATACCTTAAATATTATACCTTAAAGTTGGAACTATAATTCGACCGGAGAGGTACCACCGCCGCCCTCATAATCCGCCGTAAAGCATTACTAATGTTTCGGTTGGAGAGGTGCGGTTGCCGGCTACACTTTGAAGCGATGCGACCATCTTAGTCCTCAGGAGTAGCAACACATCTACGTTCGAGCTCAGATAGAATTTTGGTCGGGTTTGTGGTTTTATGTGGAGTTCTATGGGCTGCGACTACTTAACATCAGATGGTTTACATACTCGTTTGCTACTCTTCTCACATAAAAAAAAGAAACCTATGTAATACTATAGTATTTATTGGCTTAAAATTTCTTTCTCAGTGCGTTTTTAAGAAAGTCCATCCTTTCAAAAAATTAAAAATATATTTATTATCACTTCAATAAGTGGTATGTACGCTGTTACTACGTGCAAAAGACTTTTGATTTCATCTTTGTATTGTAATCAAATTTACATTCGGATACGAAATTAAAATGTCCAATCTCACGGGCACTCACGCGTTCTCACGGGCAGTCATTTTAAAATTAGTCCTTTCTCCAATAATATTATTTTTATTTTTATCGATGAAATCATCATAAAATGCAATAATAATTAAAATTCAAATCGAAGCCTTCACGCATTTTGAGCTCACATCCGTACTTATGTCAGTGACCGCTCCTGAATGGCCCTAATTTTTTTCAGCGTTTCGATTTGTGGGTTCTTGCTTTGTGATCCGAAATTAATGATTTTTGGTCAGTGCATCGCTACGTCAGGGTGTACAATGGTTCGAATGACAATGGTGTCCCGCTGTCGACAATATTGACGGGACGCCGGGCTACCTACGCTCCTGCTACAGACCTTTGTCCACAGGAATTTTAGACACGTCATGAACGAAATGGAAGCTCGTGAGAATGAGTCCTGATATTATATAAAATGATTCTCTAATTATAAAAGAGATTTGGGCACGTATCATTTTTTCAATTACTACAAACTCTATATCAAAGAGACGAAATTTGTTCCAATTATGTCGACCTTGTGATACGTTTTTGTCGTTACGAAGAATTTCATAAAAATTAACTTAGCCAAGACTAATTTTATAAATCACTTTTGCATCTTATTACAAAGACTTTATTTAAATACAATACAGTGTCTAGACCTCAAATTAATTACCTTAAGTACCTGAAAAATATAATACTATATATTTCTTATTTCCAACATTTAAAGGCGTTTAAACATACGTAAGTGAAAAATACATATACTAACATCATTGTCATACGTACGTTTATAGGACAAATAAAGTAATTGCTTCCATAAATTTTATAATGGTACAATGCAGAAAGGGAGCATCTTGCCTTTGTGCATTATGCTTGTCACCAAATATTGGGGTGGTCTTATGACCGCACCACTATTTAACTCAAATACGGCGTTGTAAATAGCCGTCACTGCGGTCCAGCCTTCTAGCTTTGTCACTGTAATTTATTACAATTCAATATAATTTCATTAGCAGCAATAGCGTCGAACTGTTTATAAATCTGTATGACCACAATATCAATTCGATTGACGACAACGTCCGTTGTTATGGACAATAAATCGAGGGATTATCTTGTCCGTGGGCCGTGATTAGGTGCCATCGATAGTTAACAATATATTGGAGGGAAAGTAGGAAATTAAATCGTTTAAGCCAGGTTAATGGCGGACGCACAATGGAATCCGCAGCTAATGATGTATGGGTGAAGAGATAAAGTCCATGTCGCTCCTATCGTTAACACGGAAAGGGTCACTAGAAGTCATTACACTAATTCATTGCTAAATATATGATTCCTGAAATAAGCTCTGAAGCAATTAGCGAACAAACAATTTAACTGAATTATCTTTTAATACTTCAGATAAGCTCCAACAAGTTTAAAGGTGGGAGAACTATAACTCGAGCGGGGAGGTACCACCGCCGCCCTCATAATCCGCCGTAAAGCATTACGTATGTTTAGGTTAGAGAGGTGCGGTTGTCGGCTACAATGAAGTGAGGCGACCATTTTTGTCCTCAGGAGTAGCAACACATCTACGTTCAAGCTCAGATATTTCGGTCGTATTTGTGTTTGTATGTAGATATGTATGGGCTGCGAATACTTAACATCAGGTGGTTTGCTTGCTCGTTCGCTACCCTTCTCACATAAAAAAAATATAATTAAATGTATCACAAATGGGGTAATAATTTATTTGTCAAAAATCAAATTAAAGTTACTCAGAACTCAAGGCAAAAGCCTATTTCAGGTGATAGAACTTAGTATCACAATATTTACAACTTTTCGTATTAACAAAGGTTGTGCTAATTTGTCCGTTCTCATCCAGAATCTGAAGAAAATCGGGCATTAAGTATAAACAATTCACGTAATTCATTCGAAATTCCCGTAGCGTGTAACTGAGATATACTGAAATGACCAATCATGGACGTGCTGAGCTTGTAGAAGGCCGATATTTACCCTCTGTGTGATCATTCTCATCACACCGATTATACACTGTGTTCTGACATCAAATCTGATAGGTGTTAGAACTACATTTCGACCGGGGAAGTACCACCGCCCCCCACGTGGATATCTATGGGTTGCGACTACTTAATAGTGGTTTGCATGCTCGTTTGCTGCTCTTGTCGCTTTAAAAAGAAATCCCTAATTATTACATCCCTCGCATTAACAGCAGTCATCAATATTTCAATTCAACCGCTACAACCCTTTCTGAAGACAATCTATAAATGATCTCAGAAAGGATTTCAATCTTACCTGAAGTTATTTACAGATATCTCGTGCAAAAGTCACCATCTATCATCAAGCATATTCTATGCTATTTCTGTGTTTAAATAAACCTTAAATTTAAAAGGTTCAATAGCGAAATACGAGTATGTTAAGCCTTACATATACTTGACATATACTTGCCTTACATATATGAACAAAAAAATAGTTCTTCAACTCTCAAGTTTCCATATTTTTTATAAATGTTAATTTCCATATTCAAACTGACAGACAGAGGTACTTTTATGAAGTCCTTCCATCACAATATCATTTATTCCCTGATTAAAGACATATGGAAAAAATACAAATAATGCATGTCCTCTATCTTAATTTTACTTATGATTTATAATTATATACTTAAATACAATGCGTAAAATCAATTTTATTTATTTTTATAATTATAAAAAAATATGCAAACCAAATGCAGTATTTATACAATCATTATTATATTACGCTGCAACTCATGTTAAGTAATAACGAAATTCAAGATTTCAAATCTATCGTAACATATTTCTCTAAAAGATTTATAGATATCAAAAATGTTCACATACGTACAGACGCCGCTCGTTTCGGTGTAAAACTTGCTCGTCCCCATCCGATAGTAGG
Source organism: Phocides pigmalion okeechobee (assembly GCA_018251015.1). Taxonomy (NCBI): domain Eukaryota; kingdom Metazoa; phylum Arthropoda; class Insecta; order Lepidoptera; family Hesperiidae; genus Phocides; species Phocides pigmalion. Next base: position 3,894 of record DWON01003416.1, read on the forward strand.
CTGCGATGTTACGAAATCGGCTATTTCTATATATCCATTACTTTAATGTGATTCGCCTTACATGTAGCAAAGTAGGCCGTACTTAAATCTAGTGCTTTTAGTTTTTATTCCTTTTTGGTTAAAAGGGTTTGTGTAGCAAATAGCAATCCTCTATCCGTTTGAAGAAATACACGTAACAAGTAAGTTTCGTTTATTTAAACATCTAAGAAATTCAACCTACGTATTGGGGCTGGAATAAACCCTTATTGTCGGTTAAAAGCCCTTTCTATTGCGTTTACTCCTGAAGCGTTATTACATGACAAAGAGAATCTCATACCAATTTATATATAAAGACTACGTAACCGTATACTCTCGTAGAACATATTACACAAATCTATATAGGTTGAATAAACCTTATACGACCCACTTTCGTATTATAACCAAGATTTATTACATGACTTATAATACTTTTGTAAGACATTTAATGTTTTCCTTATTTTTCTAGTTTCTACCTGAGACATCACACGTGTCACGTCGTCCTTGATAATAATAAATTTGTTTATTTCCCCCCAACCATAACCACCTACGGCGAATTGGTAGGTATTTCTCTCTTTAATAACTTTACCTATGACAAACTCAAACAGGTAGGTTCTTCGTGACGTTTTCTTTCATTGGTACAACAAGTGATAAAATTATTTTGTAAAATGCAAGTGTTTTAAATTAAAAATAAAGGCGTGTTTGTTAATACAATTTTGCATTCCAGAATACGACATCGATGTTTATAATATAATTTATTTCTTACAATTAGTATCCATTGTTTAATTTAGGTAAATTTAAATTGAAACATTACACTGTTTAACCAATACAACACAATATGTACACCATACATTTAGTTAAATCGCTCACTTCCATAAATGTATCCTAATTGAACTAAGTAGCTTTATAATTATCATATTTTTGTCAAATAAATATAATCCCAAGAAAGTAAATACGGTAATACCGTAACAGAAGTATCACGAACCAATTTCTAAGGCCTCGTTAGTAAACGCAACGGTAAATGATATTCTGTTTAAAGTCAATACTGTAATTATCGTGAGTGGAGCTGTTTTATTTTATTTAATGTGCTATTAAATTTAACAACAATCGCTTTTTAGAGACGGGGGAGTGGACATATTTATGTTTATATGCCGTTAAGATAATGGTGTTTCTAAGTTTTTGAGCGCTAGGCCCGTGAATGACTCCTGAGTACCTATTGCGGGCGAGGGGTGCATTAGCATAACTCAAATGTGTTTCACTGCTATCACTCCTGGCTCGTGAGCGGCTAAGTGTGAAGACCCGGACCTCGTAACGAAGGGACGATTAAAATTCTCAGCTTGAGAAAGGTCATGCCCGCCCCGGATTGCTTTATAGCAAAATGTTAAAGGAACTACTTTCAATTTTATTACATTCAACGAACAATTCTTATTTACACCTTCTCTATATATTATATTTGTTCATACACAGTAATTTATTTACCAATATATGCATTTACTTTCGTAATTAGTTTCTCTAAAATAATTAGAACACAAACAAAATATTTTTTAAGCAAATCTTCGAACTACTTTACTCCTCGTAGTACAGAAGCGCGAACAAAATTTTACCACTAGTGGCTACCTATTCAATTGCCGACCACGCCTGACCTTGCTTAACTTGATCAATCGTTTATGATCTGCATAAACCGTGAGTTACCTACGTTTCAATATTCTAAATCTCCCAGCATGCACTCTCAGTAAACGAAATATTTATATCAATACGAAGCGAGATTTTCATTTCTAAGGAAGCTCATCTTAAAAGCTATTTTTTTCTGCTATCCAGGTGTGTTATCGCAAACACAATTTTGACATTAGGTAAGGCTAACAATCGGGACCACACAACACAATGAATGTTATTTACCGCCAAGGACCCGCGCTATTGTCATTGTCAAAACAAGATCGGTTACAATAAATCTTATTAAAAGCTAAACCGACCTCACACCACCATTCATAAGCTCCTTTGATCGTAACTGAAGAATAGTTGTTTACAGTAAATCCTAATATTGCGAATGCTTTTGTGATGTATGCATCTGCTCTTCAAGTCCAAATATTATAAAATACCGCCTGGATTTTGAGGGAATATCTTTAAAATCCTCAAAGGTATGAAATATACCAACCAGCTTTTAGTGAACGTGGTGGAATATTTGATGTCTTTTTCAGTTGAAAGAAGATCAACGGTCAATAATAGGAAGGTAAATAACAGTCACCGAAGTTCTCTAAAGCAATCGCAGCAAAAGCAGTAGACAAGCTCAATTAAAAGCAAACTCTCTGTTTATCATCTTTATCAAATAAATATAATCCATACACTAGGCCATGACAACATCACCGTAAAACTTTCGGAAACGGTTGAGTATCCTGCCGTGAAAGTTTTTAGAACTTATAAGGTACAATTATCTTACGACAGGTAGCGCGCGGGTTTACAAAAATCATAATCAAATTCAAACAATGAAATTACAAACAATAATCTAATAGATATTCGGAAAAAATCGCTATTAGAACTTTGTACTTTTATAATCCACATAGGCACATTTCGTATAATCAAATAGAGTTTTATTCATAATTTCGATTAATATGGATAGATTTTGGTAACTGGTATAAAAATTACTATACGTTACAAATAGATCGCCATAACCGTAATAATTATAATGATGCTATGGCGTTGAAAGTTCTAAAACATTAAACAATATATTTTTTGTACAAGCTACTATCGTGTATGTATCTCATTTAATAATTTCTTTCGTTTAATATTTGTAATTTTGTATGGTATAATAAGAGACATAAATAATTCGTTACGTAGTAAATTTTTCATAAATTACCTACTAATTTTAGTTGTTAAACTTAAATTCGTATTGTAGTAACTAATAACAATATCACTCAGTAAAAAGCGCCATCTAGCAAACATTCCTTGTTTTAACTAACTTGTTTGTACAGCAATCAGTAGGTAGTCGTTCCGTTAAGAGCACTTGAAACTTGGTTTTAGGTTGTACCATTTAAAGAACTACGAAAATAAATGCTTAGAGATCGGTTGGCAATATATAGCATGATCCGATAGATGGCATGTGCAATATTTTCTGATAAATTATATTATTTTATTATATAATTATACGAAAAGCAGCTTTTTTATATTTATAATACATAAACTTAATAAATAATCACTAAGAATATGGTATGATGTCTCCACAGGAAAAATGCTTTACATTAATTACAATTTAAACAACCGTTGAGCGTTGACTATTGCTCTTTCATTTTGTGTTTTCCAAGAGACAGCATATATAATCTGTGCTAACTGAGTTATTTTAATCTGTTATCTATGATTCTCTGTAGTCTCTTTAGTCTAATTCACAATCTGTGGCAGTGTGTACACTTCAAAAATATTCTCCAATTTACGGCGAAATTGAAGTGAAGTTTATATTTCTTTACATTTAATAACAATGTAGAGAAGTTTATTATGTAATTCTACTTAATGAGGTAAAAAAAACTTGCTAGCCAAAAACGTAAATAAAAAATAACACTATAAAATACAATAACACTTTTCTTCTCTATTATAAGTATACACAAGAAATGTTGAATTTTGTAATATGGTACGAATTCCAATAAATACGTTTATAATTTTGCTTTATAATCATGAGTAAAAGATAAATTTTATTGTTTAAAATATTACGTTTAACATAAAATTTATTTAATACAAATTAACAATCTGAAGTGTAAACACTGGTCTCTGACAACAAAGACAGGAGAAGTGCATCAACTGCAAAGTGCAATGCAAGTTTCAGTGTTTATTTGCTTTGTGTTGTGTTGTTAGTTGTTTAATAGTAATATTTATGACTTATGACTGCATTATTTTAATACATAGGGTGATATTATTCACCTATAGGACAAATTCCTCAATCGTAAACGCATTATATAAAAATTGATCTGAGCGCGTACTTGGGGTAAGTTTGTCACCTGTTAAATTGTCATAGCTTTGAGATGCACTTACAAATTATTGCCCAAAAGCTTCTCCATACTTTGACATAACGTTTGCATTATTATTTCATAATAATTATCGCCAATTATGGTATGATTGGTAACTTCGAAACGGAAACGTGTAATTAATAAGTTTATTTTAAATTTATTAATTATTGATTTTCCATTGTTTTGCAGTTCTCGATCTACTTAAAATATAAAATATTACGCGTTATATTTTGTTGAATCTTTTTAATGAAAAACTATATTCTCATAAAACTTTGGCTTTGTCAAAACTAAGATCGATTTATTCAATAAATATTTTAGATACAGCATTCATAAAATGAAAGAAGCATATGAACAACTCCAGTATATTTCCAACAAAACACAGGTCTGAACTTAAAAAATTTCGTGAAAACTATATAAAAACTTTTAAAATCAACTAAATTTTCTCACTTCTAACTGACTTTTAACAACAATTGCCTTCTTAGTGAAACTGAGTCATAACAGCAAAAAACAAGTAGTTAACTTAGTTTTAATTCATTGGAAATAATATTGAACTAATCTAGACCCTAGATTGCCACACTGTTCTAATGACATTCCTCATGCCTAACTATTATACAAAAGTGAAGCATTGTCTATTTGTTAGAGAGTCTTCAAAGCCAAAATGACTAATTTAATCTTCTTCGAGTTTTGTACACAGTGTACCTCTTCCTTTGGTCTTGTTATAAGCTTCATATTGTCTTAAAGTAAGTAACAATGAAAAATTATGGTTACAATAACAAATTATTGCTTATTATCCAAAATATGCATGGCTTTACAGTTTAAATCAGGTGTCTATGGTAATATTTTGTAGGCAAATCAGAAATCTTACACTATTTTAAATAAAGAATGCTGTGTACGCTCATGGCTACACATTACGTTCCGATGTTGTGTGTGCCATAGACACACAAAGATGAGTACACAAATACCTTGATTTAGACAAAAAATGAAGTCCATCAGTTGTTTGTTTTCCTGAGTGAGATTTCAATTTTTTTTCAACCAACCACTATTTTAACTAGTTTCTGTATTCTATTCGATGCCAGTGTTGTGTGCCAGATCATTGCCCTGTATAGGTCATAAAATAGAACACTATCATTTTGTTCATAATGGTTGGAAATCAAATGATACTAATATTAGTAGTTGCCTTTCATGTTCATTGTGAACGTAAAAGGCAACTACTACTACTACTGTTCACTTTTTACAATCATGGAGGTAATTTATTTCAGTAACTGTGTATAAAAAATAACTGCCTGTAAATTGTAACCTGATACACAAACTGACCAGATAAGTAGCTTGGGACAATATTGTAAGGACTTTTGACTAGTAATTAACTAATTACTCATACTAGTATAACTAAAGTAGCTTGATTGAAAGTTAGGGCAACTTGAAAGTTAGGGCAACCGAGAATCAAGTCCATGAAAAATGTTTGTAGCTACTTCTATGCTACTCTTACTTGTTAAATTTGTTTGCATCTTAGACATTATGACTTCGTGTAATGTGAAAAGAAAACATCCTAAGGCTCACATGACTGATTATTTGATGATTCTATGTAATATTCTCCAAAGTGGCTGATCTTATTTCTATGTTCAGTTATGACTTGGTCTACTTGTCTACATTTGGTAATCATGATAGACCATAGCCTAAATATTTTTTATTCTGGGTTAATGGTAGTATTGCTGGCAAACCAATTTCACATTGACTTAGTCTTGTCAGACATAGGTGTATAAAACCAGTGATAGCCTAATAATTAAGATTTCATCATATCACATTAGGGTCCGGGGTTAAATCTCTGGAACCTCATTTTTGTCATCACATGCATATTTGTAATTAATTATCATTAACTTCAACGGTGAAGGAAAACAATAAGGAAATCTGCACGCTTGACGATCTCTATAAAAATCCTGAATATATGTAAAACCTACTAATCTATCCTTCGCCTGCATAGCAGACTAATGGCCAAATCATTCTCATCCATAAGATCAATAAGATCGGGCAAGCAGTGCGACAACAAAGGATTGATGATGATGGTCATTTATATATGTACCCTGTTGATACATGCAGAACCCACAAGTATAATTAGATACATTTTCCCACATCTAACAACATTAAATGACAAGTAATTTTATCTATAACTTTTATATCTTATCATCTGACCACAATTTCCGCCACTTAAACTAGTGAAGTAGGTACAAAACTTAGAAATAGATTAACTGACCTTGACACACTGTGTGCACTATTAAGGTCAAGTGAAGTTGAGGTATACATGTGACCTACTAGAACAAATTACAGAACCAGTAGCATTGCTTTTATTGATGAAACAAATATTTAGAAGGAAACATTCAATTCAAAACAGGCGTTCCTTATTTTGAGTGACAATTTATATATTTTGCTTTAAATAATGTTAGAAGATGTCACACTCGTGCAACATTTTTTACAAAACTTTAATGGCAGATATTTTAAAAAGGAATAAAAATATCTTAGAAACTATTGCCTAACCTTTGAGAACCACAGACGAAACTGAACACTCGTAATTTTTTAAGAAGGATTGAGATTAATGAATTTATTAATTACATAAAGTAGTTTTTGAAAAAATCAAAGACAACATAGAAAAAAATGGAAGCTTCATTTTACAGTATATTAAAAATCGGTTTTTTATATATCTAGCTGTGTTATAGCTTTTATTTATTGGATAGATCCAAAAGTAATATTAATCCAAAAATGTACTTGCGATTACATTTAAACTTACAAGTGAGGCGAGTAATCGAGGCAAGGCATCCTCCTGAGGATCTAGCGTGCGTCGATCCTGCGTCGTGTTCTACTCCTGAGTACAACTCGACGCATTTACATTCCTACACCAAACTTCTGTTCGTGTTCTGTCGATGTTCGTGGGCTTCAATGAGCTAATCAGGTGGCCCACAAGTTCGTTTTGTAATATTTTTTTTTATGTGAGAAGAGTAGAAAACGAGCATACGAACCACCTGATGTTAAGTAGTCGCAGCCCATAGACATCCACATACAACCACAAACATGACTGAAATCCTATCTAATTTCGAACATAGATACGTTGCTACTCCTGAGGACTAAGGTGGTCGCCTTACTTCAAAGTGAAGCCGGCAACTGCACCTCTTCGACCTAAACACAAGTAACACTTTACGGCAGATTATAAGGGCGACGGTGGTACCTCCTCGGTCGAACTGTAGTTCACCCACCTTTGAAATACATTGATGCCTTACATATCTATTACACCATCTACAAATATCACATATTTGTAATATTATTTAGCATATTCATGACTCAATCACACACTTCAATCTTAACCAGAGCCTTGGCAATGATAGAGCGGTCAATGAACCATTAAACTTCGTATTTCGGCCGATGTTTGTATATTACCTTGTCATGTAGGTGGCACTAATCTGCAAGGTCGTTTATTATAGAGAATCGTTCAGTTGAATGTCAATGAGGAGTATGTATTCATTTCTCATCGGTGTCTCAATGTTTCCGGACGCAAGTTTGGTGTTTAGAAAAACTAAAGTGATAATCAGACTATTTGTTTAGTGTTGTGTTCCTTGGACATTGGATTCGTTTAAATTCTACATTTACTGAACATTAAATTAGTATCAAGTGAAATACATAAGCATCCATTCCAGATTTTTCAGCAGCTGATAAAAGTAAGCGCAGTTTTATTATTATACAATTTAAAGAACTATTAAATTTAAACTGAATAATACTAATAATATAACTAATTTAAATTGAAGACACAAGTGATTGAAGACAAAAATTCGCAACTATTTCTCGTATTTACATTAGATTTAAATACTACAAATGTCTCGTTTCTCATGCGTCCAACTCGTAGGTGCATATATTCGCAAACCCGAACATACGTCTGAATTAATAATTAAGATCATAAATTAAGAATTGAATCCTATGCACAGTAGACTAGCCAGAACAGTATGTTACACCGATCGACAAGTACCTTTTGATTAATTTGCATTTGACAAACATTTTATCTATTTTTTAAATATCTGTCTTTATAAAATATTCCGAAAATAATTTAGATTTTGTAAGCAAGAATATTTTCACCTTTTCTTATAATATCCATTACAATTATGCTACACCGGTCGACAAATATTTATTAATTTGCATTTGACAAACATTTTATCCGATTTTAACTACCTATAATTCCTAAAAAATTAGATCTTAACATAGTATAGTATATGTACTTAACATAGCTCGAGATAATTTCCAACTTTTCCAACAGAACCCATTGCTTGAAACGATGAAAAAAGTAATAATACATTCCATTAGCCGTCAATCGCTCAGTGATCGACCACGCACGTTGCCTAACTATACTTGTATACATATAGATATCTATTCCTGAATGGCATCGAGTAATTCTGTTTTAAAATATTAGGTCATCATGTTTAATATCAAGAGTATTTAGCCTTTTTGTATAGGCAAAACCATTTCGCAACTGTTTATCAAATTAAACCTCTTCAATATTATTTAAATGAACACTTATCCAGTTTAAGTCTCGTAAAAATTAATACATACAGATAAAATACGGAATATTGTTATTTGTAAAACATTATCTGCTATCATTGAAGGAAAAGGAATGCATATATAAATAGGTACTTTATGATAGCGAACACAATAATATTTTTAAAGCGATTGTCCAAATGTGGTTAATTCAGTACATATTATTCCAATAACGTACATACTTGTCCGTGACTAGAACGGTAACCGAATTTCAACATGCTATTCGTGCGAAGATAAATTAAAGAAAAATATATTTAAATTAACATTGGACTGCGGCGCATATGTCGATTCAGGATTGCGGGAGGTGGCACTAAATTGGAGGTATTTTCTCTAGAATAGAGTGAACCGACAATTCACACAAATATTGTATTTTTAGCATCAGTGTAGCCTCCACGCATACACGGACGTAATGACCGCCTTCATTCTTGTAGCGCCGACGTAAACATAGCACTTGTGTTCCCCGTAATCCATACAAATTTGTAAGTACAACACAGGTGTGTACAAGCCGCAAGCGCCATAAGCCAAATAATATACTATGTGTTAGATGCCCAGATCACTGGAGCTTCAATTGAGTAACGAAATATGACTTGCCTTATAAATAAATGCGTACATCAAGTTAGTCCCTTAAATAGGATAGGTGGTAGAATATTTAGACCGCACGATCGTTTCGGTTGCATCAGTGCAGTTACCAAGCACAATTAAAGCGAAGCGACCATCTTTGTCTTCAGGAGTATCGACACTTCCAGTAGTTACTCCTGAAACTAGTTCACGTGGGGACTTCAGTCTTGACTTTATGTGGATGTCCACAGGCTGCAGTGATTACTCAACATCAAGCGGCCTGTATGCTTTTTTGCTTACCCCTCAATTCTCAAAGTGTCATGATACAGCTAGTTATCCAGTTATAAGGGAAAATCCAAGAATTTTACCGCAATGTTGATTGCAGACATGATTCATTAGTAAACGCAGTAAGTAAAAAAATTGCACGCACAAGGTCGTGGTTGACATTGATTTTTAGATAACATATCTCATATGTTTTACTAAACATACTTTTAAGGTTGAACTATAGTTTGACCGGGGAGGTACCACCGTCGCTGTCATAATCCACCGTAAAGCACTTGTGTTGTAAGGTAATTGTGTTTCGGTAGTAGAGGTACGGTTGCCGGCTACACTTTGAAGCGAAGCGACCATCGTAGTCCTAAGGAGTAGCAACGTATCTGCATTCGAACTCAGGTAGGATTTTAGTCGTGTTCAGGTGGTTTGCACGCTCGTCTCACATAAAAATAATGTACTGGGTACTCACAATTAATGATTTTTGATTGCCGATATTTTGAACCACGTCCATGGCTCGTGATCACAGCGAAACTGCGTTGGCAAGAATGAAAAAAAATCGTGAGTACCCGGTATAAAGTAAAATGTATAAATTCCGGGATGATATTAGTTTAAAACCATATTTCACATGTTTATGTATTTGTTAAACGCTTAGGTAAATTCGGTTGGCTTCCTTTTGTGGCTTACTGTTATCAATTACACCAAATCAATTTAAATGAAACATTTGCCATCTCTAACATTTGTCTACGGCGCGGATATATAAGATCGGGTCAGTATTGCGGGAGGCGACCCTAAACTGGAGCTTATTTGATTAGACTGAAGATACGCCGACATATTACTGAAATATTGTATTATTTAGCATCTGTGTATCATCTACGAAAACACAGACGTAATGTCCGCCCCCAGTCTTGTACCGCTGACGTAAAAAATAGCACTTTTGTTCGCACGTACTCCATATAAATTTATATAATTTATATAAAGGTAGGAGCCACAAGCGCGTTGCGCCCAGAATTACACAGCAGTGTTGTAGCCGCAGCGAAAGTAGTAATAATCCACGAATATATTATCTCTGCTGATGACTCGTTTCCTGTTTTATGTGTAGTGGATTAATAAAATGACTTTGAATACAGCGTTATGTAATAATAACATTGTTTCTGTCACATGTCCCTACGTTTCCTCTATTTTTACACCAAATATTGCCTATGCAGCATTGCTTCACGCCAGCATATTATAAAGCTAAGCATGTCTTATTTCTATTTTTGAACGTGGTAATCTCTAAAATTAATAATCAAGTTTGAAAATTAGTCAATGTTGGTCCTTTATCTATCTCGGGAAAAACTACGGGGCCTATCTAGTCCCCCAAAATTGTAAAATAACTAATAATATAAGTTTCATATACTCTTATCCAAAGACGCGAGAATTTTGTGTATGCATATATGGCGTTATAAATAGTCAAATTATGAGATATTTTATGACAGTGACGTAACAAACATGAATGCTGTCTACTATGGAGTAGACAGACTACTATGAAGTGGACCACGGGGCCAGTGGTCACCGCCGCCCATTGATAACTTAACAAACTCCATATAGAACAGAATTACCACATGTACGCAATGAAAATGCATTGTCACCCGTTAAAGTTAAGTCGCCTCATATATAAGTGTTTCACAGTTACTCCTTTTTCAGATGATCAAAGAGCGTGTAAAATGGACAACAAACGTCGAACGTTGCTGCAGAAGAATCGGCAAGCCCTGTTCAACGATTTAGACGTTAAGTTCATCCTCGATGACCTGTTCTCCAAAGCCGCGATATCGAGTGAGGAGTTCGATCAGATTTACTTGTTGGTCAGTGTCCTCATTATATGAGATGATATTAATGATTAACAATATCCAGGCCTTTATTGTCACTTCTGTTTTGGGGGTACGCTTTCTCAAAAGTTGTAAGGCCATTTTTTTGTGTTTCGGTAATTTCATAATATTAAAAATTTTTTTTTTTAAAAGATTAACAAAATTTATTTTTCAAATACGTTCAATTTCATGTTTTAGATTTTTTGGCAACTTTTAGATTTTTGAAAGTTCCTTTTCTGCATTCCCCCACGTGCCCCTACAAAAAGCCCTGACAATGTCTATTGACTAATTTCCTTGCAAAGTTTCTTATGTCCCACTATTGGGAATTGGTCTCTTCACACCATTTCAGCTTTGATGATAATACGGGTCAGCGGCCGACACATGGCGGATGTTTTACACCCGCCAATAAAGCATCCGACAAAGCTTATCAACTTATGTGTATAACTTTGTAGATAGGTTACCAATCTGTACAAGCAGCGAGGCTGTTTATATTCTATTTATATCATAAGTCCTCCCGTCCTGCATCTATTTAGTCAATAGATTTCCTCCTACACACCTCGTCGAAGAATTAAATTTTCACATCAACTGATTTTATGGCTGTCCTCCAGGGTGCAATTTTACTTCTGTTTTTATCTTACCTGTCAAAATGTGGAATGGCTTTCTGAAAAATCTGCAAGCGCTATAATATGGGGCTCCTGAAAAAGGAGCATAACATCTTATCTTCATCATCATCAGCATCAGATGTAACATGTGCCCCTTTGTTGACATAACATAACTGTGACTCATACTTTTAATTATAACTGTAAATCTAAATCTAATTTAAATCAAAGTATCTATTAATTCAAAAGTTTAATGCTTTTACAGTCGTTTTGAAGTGACTTCTTCCATTTATTATGCTACGCAATATAAAGGTATCCTTTGAGTCATGATTCAGTAATTGAGCCAATTATCAGGAAGTTATGAAAATTAAACTGCGCTTGTTGCTCACTTCTGTTGATTACAAGTTTGTGTACAGGTTCATTGAGTCATCTTGCATTACTTTAATTCAAGTACTTGTCATATCAAACAGTTATTTCATAAACGATATCGTGTCTACAAAATGTTTTTGTTAACCAATTCTGCAGTCGCATTTTTTATTGCAATATGTTTGCGGCACTACTTGAAAATTTTAATTACTATTATTAATACGGGAGTAGAATGTTAGAAAAATGGAAACAAGTTTGCAACTCAGTTGATATTAAGTGATCATTATCATGAATATTACAACTATAACAGAACTGAATTTCTATCTAAGATGGTAATACGCAATCAGTTCATACTTCAAAGGGTTATCTGTTTTGCATAAAATTGGTTACAAGTGTCTTTAGTTTTGGGTACTTGTCATAAGTTGTAAGTGATTTCTTATGTTCTTGTGTGTGTGTTGTAAATTCATAATGGGGTGCGGATGGAGAGGCGCGGTTACCGGCTGCACGTACAATCGATGCGACCATCTCAGTCCTCAGGAGTAGCAGCGCATCTATGCGAGACGGTAGACAGGACTTGGGTCTTGTTTGAGGTTGGACATGGATGTCTATGGGCTGCAGAGACCATAATATCAGGTGACCTGCACGCTCTTTTGCTACTTGTCTAATATAAAGAAGATGGATTGCATGCTTCTTTAATTTCATAAAGATGATAAACATAACATAAATATAAAGCATTTATAATAATAATAACATTAATACATAGCATTTCTATCTTTCAGTCAAGCCGTTCTGATCGCGTCAAGTACCTCATAGATACTATGCTACAGAATGGCACGAACTATTCTTACGATGTGTTCGTGGATAGTCTTATGAAGGACTATAGGTGGTTGTGGGAGAAATTCATGGAGAACAACGATCAGGTCATACAGGACAGCTTCGAGGACAGCATCAGCAGGGGCAATGTGCCGAGACTGCCAGAACATTATGTCCAAAGACAGAAAGTGGTAAGATAATTTGAAATTTGAAATCTAAAGGTGGGAGAACTATAGTTCGACCGGGAAAGTACCACCGCCGCCCTCATAATTCGCCATAAAGTATTACTTGTGTTTTGGTTGAAAAGGTGCGGTTGCCGGCTACACTTTGAAGTAAGGCGACCATCTTAGTCCTCAGGAGTAGCAACGTATCTACGTTCGAACTTAGATAGGATTTTAATCGTGTTCGTTGTTGTACGTGGATGACTGTGGGCTGCGACTACTAAGACCAGCTGGTTTAGTATACAAAATAATAGAAAATGGTGAAAAAACCTATCATAGTCTAAAATTTAAGTGAGATCCTTAGGATTTCTATTCAGATAATTAGTTCGCAAATGCTCCTTACTAAAAGTATTTCTAACAACATGGCGAATTATACCTAGTTGTACAGTGATGTTCCTACTAGTTATTTTATCTGTGTCTTTTATAGTAATGTCTGTGTGTCCACAAACATGTATACTACAAATTTTGAATTGTTTTTTTTTTTTATTAGAACTTATTATAAACTCATTCATAAGACAAAAATTTTCACGTACTTTAAATTTATGACTTATTAATGATCTTTTAAAATCACATTTATAAAATAATTTTAACTTAATAACGGAAACAATCATATTATTAAGATATATCTTATTCTATTGTATAGTAGATCTTTCGCATTTAATTACTCCAATATAATAATAATAAAAAGAAGTTGCTACTACTAACTAGTTTAGAGAATTAATTATCCATGAAGAGGTTTTTACAGTAGTTCTATTATTCTATATATTTTTAAGGACAGCGGTTGACTAACGTAATAGACAATAAGTGTATGTACTTGTATCCAATCTGTATATATAATAATAGTGTGTGTGTGTGTGTGTGTGTGTGTGTGTGTGTGTGTGTGTGTGTGTGTGTGGTGGTGTGTGTGTATATGTGTGTATTTTTTGTGTTTGTATTTGTGT
>DWON01003417.1:0-18079 GCA_018251015.1 Phocides pigmalion okeechobee
TTTTATATCTGACTGGTACTTCAGAGATTAGTGCATTCAAACAAAAAAGTAACCTCTTCAGCTTTGTAATATTAGTTTGGATGGATCTATTTTATCATTTTTATTTCAATATCCACAGTTACCAGGATTTCATAAGTACGTGGCTTGATGCTAGCACTTGGAGCGATTCATTAAAACTGTACGTTTGTTCCGGCGTATCGAGATTAAATAAGGCTTCCTTTAATGCTCGTGTTCATTCCCTTGTATTTGTTATTTCGTAGAAGATTATTCTGAATATTTTTGAAAGGTAATGTGTCCCAGAAAATAAAGTATTATTTAACAATATTAATATATATAATAGATATATTAATAAATTACTATTAGTAATAATATACGGCTCGAGGGATCAATTTTTGGGAATATTATAATATTTGGTAATAAGTGAAAAATTTGTTATGGCGTCGGTAAAAGGAACCTGTCTATTCATGTTCGTAACAATAGTCAATATTACCTCATGTTAGGAAACTATTAACCGGTACGCCGTGACCACGAGCCTTGCAACTGGTTCGAAATATCGGCAATTAAAAAACGTTAATCGTGAACAGCCGTTATGTAACATGATGTAACTATTAACTTCTTTACCTATTGTTAAGCTTTTTAACAATATTTTACAACCGAGCAAACATTCTATGTTGTCTCGTTAGTAATCTGATGAGGTATGAATGATAATAGAGGACCATGATTGCCGGATCGCTTGCATATATGACGGGATCATTGTAGTCCTCAGAACTAGCAACACATATGTGCTCGACTGCAGGAAGGACTTCAGATGGGAATTGGATACATATGTATGTTTAAGATTTAGGTGGCTAGTTCATTCATTGCTACTTTAATTTTAAAATCAAAGCCTTTTTAGAAAAAGCCATATACCATTTTATTACTAGGAATAAAGAAACGACTTACTTATGAGTACATCGCTCTTATAAATTAGTATAAATATTGGAAAGCATGTCACTACTGATAACTTAATGAATCTGTATAGTACATATTTCGCTTTAATTTTGAATATCATAATACAAGTCGGTAGCCATTTAAGTTGTGTTTTACAAGAAAATTGACCTGTTACTATTCGGAGGGTTCCAATAGAGGTCTGAGTACAACCGGAACAAACTTACCATATTGTGATTACCCCTGGGATCTAACTTCTATATACAAATGTTAAAATGGATTCCTCTCAGTATTATTACACTGATATTGATTCTGAATAGGATTGTATTGTTTGATATTTGCTCGTTAATATATTTATTTGACTACGATTCCTGTTTGGCGTATTATGTTGTTAACACTGTATATTTTTTAATGCCTTTGAAAACTTTTTTGGTTTTTTTTGTTATGAAAACGAATATCAGTATGTTGTTTAAGTTAACTTTCATCGAGTTAAATTCTTATAATATAGATAATTTAGTATGTAATTTCTTAACTCTGAGATTTAAATAGTATAATACGTACAAAAATGTACTATATTCACAATAATATCGACCTTATATGTACATAGGAGACTGTGAGTTGCAAGTTCTAATGACTACATGATTTTAAGTAAATAACCTATCGCACAATTGATATTAGATCATTCTGGGTGTACGATTTTGTGGAACCCTTTTTTGTTTATTCATAATCATGTTAAATTTTTTTCACTTCATTCATTTTTTTAGTGTTTTTATTTATTAATTAATAATTTATATCAATAACTATCAATCTCACGAGACGACCATTTTTTACATAGTTACAAAAAGTATTATAAGGTTATTATCATATCTGTTTCATGTTATCTTTTGTATTGAAGGCAAACGGATTAATAACGGATTGTACTCCGTAGACGCTAAGCGGTAGTTTCGAGAAAATATCCATAAGATTTAGTAAATATATTCATCTCCCGATTCCAAGTCTGCAAATCGGATTACCTCATTATTTGTTAAGGCGGATTAAACGCGGATCCGTTTTTGTCGCTCACTTGTTGTCATACCTTGTTACTCTTATCCTTGGAACGGGTTTGTATCCGATATTCTCGTTGTTCGGTTTCGTTGCTACGTAGTTTAGGTAGTTGTTTCTTTAGCTCGGGATAAAAATAGCGCTTCGGTGTCTCTTGTCGTAAGAGGAGACTAAAAGGAGTTTCGCTGTAACCACGAGCCATACAACTTGTTCGAAATACCGGCAATCAAAAATCAAAAACCGTTTATTTTGAGTACCCGATACATAGTAAAATACTCGGAATCAAAATAGCGCTTCGGTATCTTCCATCGTATGAACCGACTAAAAGGAGATTCGTTGTGACCACGAGACATGAAACCGGTTCATAGAATATTGTAAAGAGTCGTACGTGGTTAGCAGATGTAAGAGTGGGAGTTCTAGCCGTTCAACGTAATTATCCCGGGAAGGATGTCTGTGTGAGCGGTTTCATATTGACATTGCCACAGAACGGTGCCAGAGGAACCGGGGAAGCTTTGTCCTATTGGCGAGTCGTCCAACAAAATACCAGTTGGGTTCGTTTCGAGATCCTGGTGTTCTCTACAAGAAGAAGGTCACACATATCACAGAAGGAGGTCACTGAGAAATTGGTTTTTGTAATTGGGATTCTCATATAAACCGTAATCTTCTATACATTATCTTTGATAGGTTTTCCCTCCGAGACAGATAAGGATCGATTAGGTGATTGCTATGTGATATGAAGACTTGAATGTACTTGCTTACGTACTGGAAGGTATCGGTTTAATAACGCCTCCTGAACTCATATCTCCACATTAGGATTCCCTTTGCGTGGGAGCTATGGACACATACAAAGACAAGTTCTCAATAACCAGACCCAGAACAGAATGTGTAAATTTATCATATTCCATTTCTGCCTGGCTGAGAATCGAATCCGGAACCCATTACGAACCAGACCGGTATGGTGACTACTATAGTAGCAAATGAACATGCAGGCCGCCTAATGTTTAATAGTCGCTGCTGCCCATGGACATCCACATAAGCTACAAACAACACTGAAGATACCTAAGATCGTACATCAATGCGTTACTAATCTTAAGGACTAAGATGTTCGCCTCATCAAAGAGTAAGCAACCGGACCTCTCCAACACAAGAGTAGAGCGACATTACAAGCATGGCTGTGGTACCTGTCCAGCTGAATTTATAGATTTTATTAACTAACTAGTATTTTACACTTTACCCTTGACGTTCACT
Organism: Phocides pigmalion okeechobee; assembly: GCA_018251015.1. Taxonomy (NCBI): domain Eukaryota; kingdom Metazoa; phylum Arthropoda; class Insecta; order Lepidoptera; family Hesperiidae; genus Phocides; species Phocides pigmalion. Next base: position 3,217 of record DWON01003417.1, read on the forward strand.
AAGTGTATGTAAATACCTTACAATTAAATAAAATATTTGAATTTGAATTTGAATTTAACACTAAATCTGATGTATTTTTCCATTTTACTACATAATTAATGTTATTGAATTTTGTTTTAATCCTTACTAAATGTAAGAATTAATTCATTTATAAAATTTAAGTAGCCAATATGCGCGCAGCCATATATTAATGGTAAATAATCTCAAAAATATACTTTTATATATGTATACTTTTGTGTATAAAAAAGAATATTTGAGCATATTTATGCGCATAAAATCTTAGATATAGTCTTTTCAAAAATGTAGGTTACAATATCGATAGAAAAATATTTTATCTAACTCGGCGAGTTGCGAAAGTTAGATTGGCATTACGCGTATCAAAAGTTTCCTGCAATTTCCATACTCCGATACAATACCACACATCCATAAAGAGAATGGGAGTTTGTTTTTTTATCTATCTACAGGGTTGTCGGTTTGCGTTTTTATTTTAACATATCGCATATTTAATGGAACACTGACCCATTAGTAAATAAGTCAGAATTGAGTTACATACAGATACAGGGTACTGTTAGCGCCATCTATCGATGGAATTAAATTTAAATTACGCATTACTACCACCCCAGCGATATATCAGTTTTAATTTTATGTATCAACAAGCATGATAATGTCGCATAGTTTCATGGGTATAGGAAAATTTAAATAATTTGATGTTTTCAATTGATTATTCTTTTTTTCAAACTAATTTAAAATTTAATTAAAATATTTAATTATAAAGTGTATGTTGTATAAGCGACTTTAGGATGAAATAGCGATAAAACATTTGATTCAAAATTGGTTTTGTGGTTTAAGAAACTTTATTCTCAATAAGAAATACAAAATTACAGGTTTCAACCATTTTATGTTCGTTTCTGCAAGAGCTTGGATATATATTTTATTCATAGATACATAAACGCGTCTTCCCATTTATTTAGATATTATTACTTTTCCTTCTTAGCCTTTATTAGTTAAATTTTATTTTTACACGGATAAAATACAGTCAAGAGGTAAACAGTCATAGGTATATAATATAATATATTATATGTATTTACGAACAAGCTTTTTATGATACGAAAAACAATTATCAATGTAATCTATGATTTTCTAATATTCCACTATTATGTTTCCTTTTTGTGTGCTAAAATTTTCATGTATAATTAATTGTGTTACGTCACCATTTATTTTCAATTACCTGAAATTTGGCTCATTTTGCTAAATTTAAACGAACTTTAAACTATACAAAAATATTTTTGTAGGTATAAATTGAATGGATTTACAAAACAATTTAATACAATGATTTTAAACTACACTCATTATAAATGCTACTATGTAGCCTAACTTAATCGATTCTACTCGGAACAACCCTATAAGGTTACCGTTGCGTTGAAACTCTAACACGCTTAATGGTTCGAGTTGTAACGAGTTGTCGGCTTATTTTGTCCCAAACCGAATCGGTTCCATACTGCATCGAATTGAATTCCATAAAACGTATTATTTTGTTTCATTTTTAGGTTTTTGTTTCAACGCTCGTGTCGTGTTTCTAGTGCCTTTGATTATAACGTTTGCGTGTTTTGGTTGGGATCGTAGTGTGAAAACTAAAACGAAAACGTGTTCTGTTACATTTTTACGAGCTTTTCCGTAAGCGTTTGTTTTAAGCTTTTAATGTTAGTTGTGATAATAAACTGCTGGCTAGGTTCGACGCTTTCATGATATTTTTGTGAAATAATCATACATGAAGATAAAAATAAACATTTTTACGAAATGGTACTAACAAACGGGTATACAGTCCACCTGATAATAAGGTCACAGCATCCATGGACATCTATAACCAAGTCTACTCTTTAAGTTATTTACATTTAAATTTGTTGTTGAGTTGATTAGTTACGTTGTTACTCCTGAGAACTAAGTTAGTAGCCTTATTGACTTATAGTCAGCCAGTAACTACATTCTTCTACCGAAACACAAGTAAGTTTGATAATAGAAATTGTTGTAGCAGTAGTACCTTCCCATCGAAGCGTATAGGTTTTACCGTGCAATGCATTTTTTCTAGAATGATTTGTCATCTTGAGTTTGTACTGTCAGACTGAGAAGAATTGGGTAATTATACTACACGTTAACTGCGAGTTGAAAGACTCCACTTATCTTCGATGGCTTTATGGACTCTTTGGCATGTAGATTACCTTTGAAATAATTCACAATTGATTTCTAATATGTAGATATCAGTACTTTTTGAATCAGAGATCCGTGGGAAGGTTTTCATGCTGCATCTTTCCGTGTGAGCGGCTGAAATCTGCTATTGATCTGTTACTGCGTTAACTGATTTATTACTGAACCTACGTTCATTTAAAAAGTTAATTTTAATAAAAGTTTTACTTAAAAATTCTAAAGGAATTCCATACCAATTGAGTGTGCTAAGCAAAGCTAAGAAGGCTGGTCGCATTCCCGCACTGAATAGTGATTTTAATTCTCTATAAATAAATATATTTATGTAGTTGTGAGCTAAATTAATACTAATAGATAAATAATTGGCATGTTTCTTACATCTGACACGTCAAAGTTTACAACGTTCTGCTTTAAGCAAATAGATTACGTGCCGTTTTCTTTGATGGGCTTACTTTAATGGATTTCGCTGTTTGCCCGCGAACTTTCTTACGATCACTTAATCTACCGCAGTTCGTATTTTTGTGTGATTTATGAACCCTTGTGACGCCAGCAGGACTGGGGTTTATCTTGCCTACTATAAGAATTTTATCGTAGACATATGTACGGTTTGTGGGTCGTTGCCCCTAATCCGTCGTTATCTTTGCTTAATTTTTCATATGAATGTTTATATCTATGTTGGGGTTGCGAATTGTACTATTATGTACTAGTACAGTATTGTACTAAATTTCCAGTCTGCGTGCTATATACTATGTACTGTTGGAGAATTAAATAGTACGTAAAATAATATATTTTCACAACGAATTCTAACTAGGAATCCATAATAATTTTATGAACGCGCCTGTCCAAAACTTTGATGCCATATCGTGTATCCGAATTTTACAGAAACCAATTCTGTAAAATTTATAAAATGTAGATGTGCAAAGCAATATATTTGTACAGAAGAGTCATAATCTTTGGCTACTAACTTTAATAGTAGAAGTATTGTCATCATCAACCTATTACCCACTGCTACGTCTCATGTTAGTATGAGAAGGCGTAAGCCATAATAATCAGGCTGGCAACGTGACGATTGGCATATTTTATACCTTTTCAAATATTATGGACAAATCTTAAGCATTCACTTGCATTACCTTGCGATATATTTATTAATGTTAAGCTAGTGACAATTCGTTTTTATGCACATACATACACATATGTATATAAAACACAAGTACTTCGTACCAGGGATTAAAAATCTTGGACCTTCGTTGGAGAGGAATCCAACCAATAGATTCTCATTGTTTCTTTACTAGGCTATCGCTGAAGTATACATATACATAATGTCATATTGACGTTTCATTTTGTAAAATGAAACCTGCTGGGGCTAATTTACCTATTGCAGTTAAGATCCTAATTTTAGGTCACCGAGTTTCTAAGCCGTTAGCTAAGTCCTAAGTCCTGTCTAAGCTCTAAGAGGTCCGATTGGACATGACAGGTGCATTAGTTGTACAAGCTATAGCAAGTATCGTGACTTCAGGAAATACAAAACCCAAAATTTTGTTTCGCAATTTATTACAAATATTTAATTGGGCTATGTTTTTTTTTTAATTGTAAAAGAGTAAGAAACGGGCATGCAGACCACCTGATGTTAAGTGGTCACTGCAGCCCATGGACAACCACGTCCAATCTCAAATAGAACAGAAGTTCTATTTAAGGGTTGACACGGATGCGTTCCTACTCTTGAGGACTGGACTTCCTACGCTGGAGATGGTCGCCTCCAATTATGATGCGTTAAATAAAATTGAGATTTTCTTGGATAACATTTTTTTTAGAATACAACATCATTTTAAGGAGAATGACAACCAATTATATATGTCACAAATGTCTAACGATAAAGCAGTTGAAACCAAAACTATTTTTGTCAATATCTTGTCATTAAGTTTTCTTTACTTTAATAGAATTAAGATATTCACAACAAATATTCGGCATTGCATATATGACTGTAAATTAAATACTGCAATCGGTACATCTAATTGGTTTCACAATATAAATTTCCTATGTAGATCATTTGATCTGATTACTTTCTAATTTAACATTTCTTATACTCTCAACATAAGTATTTGAACGGATAAGCCACTAATTTTTAAATAGGCCATTTGAAATTAGTAACAGTTTACTTCATTTTTGGCTTCACTTATAAATTTTCAAATAGGCACTCTAAAATTTATAATATTTATATATTTTTTTTATTTTTATTTCATCCATTGATTCTGTAATAGACAATTAAATTAGAAAGAAGTAAATGGACAATTAAAAATTATGAGTTTTAAATTATTTTATGCTCTGCTCATCGATTTTTTATATAGAAAATTATGAAATTAAAACATTTTATTTAATTTCGTTTCCAGTCTTTAACTTTGAAATAGGCAATATGTATTTGACAGACATTGTTTAAATAAGACCTGAATCTGGAGAAACTGTAAAAAAGACATACATGTACTATATGGTATTGCTATATGTGCTATATACTATTTGGGTATTGCTATATGTGTGCGTATCTTATCTATAAATATTGTGAAACAAAGTCCCCCGTCGCGTCTGTATGTCTGTTCATGATAAACTCAAAAACTACTGGATGGATTTTATCACGATTTTCAACAACAGGTAGAGTGATTCCTGAGTAAGGTTATAGTGCAACATAAGGTTTTTTGTAAATTGGGGGAGGAATTAATAATCACTGCATGCATGTATGCGTAGGTTGTTTCACGATTTTAGAATTATGTAAAATAAACGCTGACGAAGTCGCGGGCACAGCTAGTTAATAATAAACCTATTTTAAAAATACAATTCTAACGTCGTATATTACTGGCTTGAGAGGGCGACCATCAAGTGAGCTGTTAAAATGGAGGTTTCTTGCAAAAAATACACTATAATGTTTGAATGCAATTTGCAATGACTTGCATTTCCAGAAAAAAAAACATTAAATATAAAATAAAATTTAATTCGTCTTGCTTCAAGTAAAATGAACAACAAAATCTAGTTACGAGACTGAGTGACCGAGGACTTAAGCCGTTGGTCCTAAGCCCTAACGGGTCCGTGGGACATGACAGCCGCATTAGAGGCTTTACTTCCACCTGGACACCGGCCGTGTTTAAATGGAATTTATTTCGAAGCACGCCATCTTAACAAAACATTTCCAAGTGAAATTCCACATGACATATGTATTTTAAGCATTTAATTTTATTTTACGATCTGCAACGGTCACTATGCCGGTCCGTCTACATTTCCGATTTGATCCTCGACCAGGCAGAAAAATATTATATAAATTTAAATTTATGTTTTGTGTTTAGGAATTTGTGTAGATGCTTATACTTATGTACCATATAGTGCTATATAATTTTAATATCTTCACTTTTTCCTATCCGGGGGCATAGTACATGCTTTGAAATATGTATATACCATTATACATTGTGGTAGCGGATTATTACGAAGTAGTTTTTAACACTAATTTGAAAACGTGGATTTCCTCAATGTAACGCTTGATACTATTAAAGGGATGCTCGTTTGCAACTTCGATTTCATTAAAAAGGCATAAATGCCCATTATAAAGACAGACCGCATTGACCATTTATTTCCTCAAAACAATAGAGGAAAGTAATTACAGGTGTAAAATTTATCGTACCAATTTATAAAGCACGAAAGAGCTGTTATGACTTTAATTAAAACTGGACCACGTAAACATAGTCGTGCGAAAAATTTTCATAAAATATGACTGGACTGTTCTTGCCCAAGAACTTTAAATACACTTTTTTGTTTATAATAATTAACATGAGTCGAAGTATTAAATTTAGGCGTCTCACCCGGGCGTCCGGGTTTTGAATACCCAGCTTCTAAACTGGCTTATGATATTTTTGCAGTTATGAACGTGTAGGAAACAAATTACTATTAGCTTGAACGGTGACTAAAACATCGTGAAGAAACAAAGATACCTGTGAGTTTTCCCTCAAGTTCTCAGAGGTGTGTGAATATATTCACACTTGGTTGGTGTGGAGAATCATGGCCTGGTTTTGCCAAAACATATAGTACTAGCTTCAAACCGAGATCGTTTCTGCAGAAGTCAATATTAACAATACATTTCAATAAATCATGGAGCTCTATTTTATTTTATACGTGTATACGCAAAATTATAAAAAGAATAAAAATCATACAATTTTGGTAACTTCTATTTTTGCTCCTTTCCTTCCAATCTCTATTTATGTCCTATTTTTCACCTATTTTCCAAAATTCCTTTCTTAGTTGTCATTTACGCGAGATAAATAAACTATTTGAAAAAATCTAAATGTTAGGTTCTGTGGTTTCACGTATGCGCTGATCTCTGTGTCAGTCTCTCCCCTTCCTCTTTTTTATTTTTATTATAACTATATGGATATAAAATGACGTCGAATTGACAACTTATATGACTACATCTTGATAACCCAAAAACAAAATTCAAAACTAAAGAGCTTCACATCTGTTTAAGACTAATCTACCTCTTAATCGAACAATAATTTGAGATACTTCTGCGTCAAACTGGCTCGCCCTGCCTTGGTCAGCAGACACGGCTAATTTACCCTAATGCTCTTACCCTTGTCTGCATTAACCATTAACTTGTGACATGCTTAATTCGCTAAGTGCTTTGGTCAGTCGGTCTCGATACGGTCCAAGGTGAGAGCGGACGCGAGTGTTTCAACTAACGAAATCGGTTTACAAAATAGCTTAAATTAATTATTAGTCAAGCTATTATTGCCTCGGCAAGGGCTCCTGTCTCCTTCTCTCCTCTCAGAATTAAATTTGACCAAGTGTCAATTCAAACTTCCAACATCTTCCAACTTCCAACATCTTTGAGGGTTTTGATAAGCTACTCATCAAGCATATTCCTCACAATATGTTGATGCCGTAAAAAAGTGATATTTATTTTTTAATTTGCACATGACATCGTAAAATTAGAGGTGGTTGCCTGTCCGGGAATCGAACTCCGGACTCTGGTGTGAGAGTCTTGAAAATTGCCGCTAAGCTACCATTCCTATATGCATAAAATATGTACATAATTATAAAGATTATCCTTTTACCGCTTAAACCTATTTCTCGAGTCCCATTTATACAAGGGGTAACTGAAATGGTCATTAACTGGACCACCTTTGTTTAAGAAAGCCAAGGGTCTGGGGCCAGTTAAATTAAATATTTATTCTCATGTTACCTTATTTGAGAACATTCGGTTAACGAGCAATTTCTATTCATAAGTCAAATCAAATTGTTCTTTTTAAATTTAAATGGCAGAAGAGTATGCAGTGCCTTGCATGGTAAGAGGTTACGAGAGAGCAGTTTGTCTACACCTAGGTGATCACTGAAACCCATAAACATGTATGCTCGACGTTAGATTGGACTTTAACCCCGATTGATATCAGGTCGCCTGCAAGCCCTTTGCTACCCTTCAAAAAATCACTACACGTTCACAAGAATAAAACACGCTAGAAATGGTTATAACAGTGGTTCCTCTCCTAATTAATCACACAGGAATTGTATATGTATTTATTTTATTTAAATAATTACGTTGTCTTGGTAATATTGAATACAATGAAATATAAAGTTGAGCTTAACACTTTGACTGCGGCGGTCATATAAGATTGGGTCAGAGTTGCGGGAGGCGGCACTAAACTGGAGTTCTTTTCTCTAGATTGAATATACGCCGACAATTCACACAAATATTGTGTTTTTGGCATCCGTATAACATTCACGAATACACAAACGTGGGACATGTTTGAAAAATTATTTGGCGTTCGGAACCCACGGCCTATAGGTTTCAAAGCCAAGCCGAATTACGTGAATCACTGCTTATTGGAACATATTTATAAATATGAAATCTCTGAATGAATATCATTTTCCGGAATGTATTGTAATACAAGCTTTTGGGCGAGTAAAGCCGCGACCAAAAGCTAGTCGTATCATAAAGTCTTTGAATTTCACAATCAACAAGTTTTAATCCGCGTCATTATGCAGTCAAGATTCATCTAACTTTGTCCTTTTAAAAACTTATCTAGTTTGCTACTTCCCGCCACTCACCGCGGAGATGGCTGGGTGGAACATTTACGGTTAGAATTTTGATATATCTGGTCGATGATACTGCGGGTTTCACACAGATACCTACAAAGAAAACCGCACTACGAAATCCGCAATATCATTAAATACATATTTTATGAGCGACGTCTAAAACGAAGATAGTTGACGAAAGGCGCGTAAATACAATTTTTATGATTGCTTACTCCACTGTATTGTTCATAGAGAGGTCTCAGAATAAACTTTTCAGAAAATAAGAACATTTTGACAATGTTTCCTTTGCTGCAAGAGAAGTGGTAATAATTTTTAGAAACACATGTAATATCGAAAAATGATCGAAGTTTTATAGAAGTCTCTGACGTAGTTTTATTTTTCAGATTTCAGAAAAAATCTTTCTACGCTCATAGTAACGCACTAGTAATTACTGTTAATATAAAGATAAGTACTCAAATACCCAGACACAGAGCAGAAATATAAATTTATTATATAGAATCTTTGTCTGGCCGGGGATCGTATTCGGAAACTTTTGCGTGTCAGATTGGTGTTGTCACCACTGGATCAAGAGGATTGTAGAATTTAACAGATAACCTGTTCAAGTTTCTCTATTTAGAACGTCAAAAGGCCTATTTTAAAATGAAAACAAAAACATTTGCAATAAAAAGTATTAAATTAATACTGCTTTATTTATAGTACACAGATAATTTTATTTAGCATCGTACATTTATTATGATAACATACAATAGATACTTGAATGAAACTGTTTTTTATAAAATTCATTATTGTTTGTTTGCTAACATTGCCTAAAACTTGAATTTTGTACTTAGGGTTACCGTTCTAGAGCTACATTTACCAGCTACCAAATAAAACGGATAAGAAACAAGCGAATTTCAGTAAATGCGTATGAATTACAATTACATCGGGAGTAATATTAGATTGTATCATATCGTAAACTGGGTTGAGTCAGTTTCGTCCCCAAATGAGTACAATAATTCACTCGGGGCGCATATCTAAAGGGGGTAATTAACACAGGCTGGCCTCTATCAATAACAGATTAGCATGTAAAAGCTAATGGCGTAATGGGTGTGTGCCAGTAATTGGGTAATAAATTGTGGTCACTAGTCTTAGTAACGACACCGTATTCCTAATCTACGTAGAGGTTTTATTATGTGAGAAAAGTAGCAAACGAGCATGCACCACCGGATGTTAAGTAGTCGCAGCCCATAGACATCCACGTACAACCACAAACAGGACCGAAATTCTATCTGAGCTCGATCGTAGATGCGTTGCTACTCTTGAAGACAAAGATGGTCGCGTCGCTTCGCTGTATGTAGTCGAACTATTGCGACGATTGCTTAAAAAAACTTATTCCTAGTATATACATATATATGGTAGGAATATGATACTCTATACGCGATTAGTTTTCGAAGTATGTATAACTTTGATGTATATTTTTAAATAAAAAATATTTATAAGGTACTTATCTTGTAAGTTTATTCTTGCGGTTGCGGTCTAGACGTACAAGTGAAATCACTATCTTATTCTTAACGAGTCACAACGCCTCGACATACAAGCTTGATAAAATTTCAGTCTAGTTTGAGGTTGGATGTGGATGTCTATTGTCTACACAAATCATTTAACACTACGTTGATTGCGGTGGTAGAACAAAAGTTAAACCAGGGAGGTACCAGAGCCAACTTCATAATCCGTCGTAAAGCAGACCTTGTGTTTTTGTTAGAGATCTACGGTTTCCAGCTACACTTACGAGCGAGGGCGTCTAAATCCTCAGGAGTAGCGAGGCATCTATGCACGATTTTATGACATTAATCTCTTGAGGTTGGACGTAGATTTCCATAGGCTGCAGATATCATTTAACATCAGGTGATTAGTAACAGGCCTGAGATGCCAAGACGTAGTGTTCCACGCGTGCCATTCATAAAGTAAACACCGTCGCTCCGGCCTGCCAGAGTATAAATAGCGGGCTGATGCCTGCCGGGATGCAGTAGTTTTCCAATTGGTATCCCGTGGCCTCCGGAACTTTAAGGGCTCAACAGTAACAGGGTGTGTTTGTCAGTAAAAGTCTGACATAACCTTTCGTTTCGGCCCTGGGCGGAGGGGAACATTTGATTGTTTCCACATCCAAAACGAAAACAGAGTTGATCTGCACGGTCGTTATCTATTGTGCTAAAAAAATCAATTCTACTAAATATTATACATGTATTAAAAATACGGTTACTATATTTTTTATCAAAAAAAGGAAAACGGGAACTCGAATCGATGTTCTAGAAAATTCTATCGAACTAAACAGTCGGCAAGTTCCAACAGCGGACTGCTCGTCCGGAACTTCTTACTGCGTTTGGCATCGTCAGTGCTGAACCTCCAAGCAAGTTATGGCGAAATTCACAAGTTAGTTCGCGTTCGTTGCATAATCTGATAGCTACTTAGACAAGTCGGTACTTAGTTTTGGGCAGCTGCGATCTCTCTTTTGCCCATTATCTTGAATATTTGATCAAGTTAGAACAAGAATGACATGAATCTGTAAAATGGTTGATGTGATTTTAGTTCCAATGCTTGGAAGTCACTGGTACCATCCCTAGGTACCAGTAACTTCTAAGCATCAGATGGCCTGCACGCTCTTTTACTATATAGTTGTAAAAATCTGATGTTATCAACCTATCTGATGTTAAGTAATCATTGCCCCAAACGGGCATCTGTAACAAACTTTGAACATACGAAGGATATGAGAATGCAATAACGTAATTATTACCACTTCTGAAGACTACTTTAAACTATAAAGACCGTAGTTTGTTTATTACTTCATTGTTATAAATAAAAAATAAAAAGCTACTAACAACATAACAAAATATAACCACAGTTGCTAAGGTTTGCGGAAATTGAGTACTACATTAACCTCGACTTACATTTACATAACCAAATTGATTCGTATCGCGTGTCATATATTTTATTAATGACAAAATGTCAGAAAATTCTTTTAAAACCATTTATCAGCGGCTTAAAGCCATCGTAACACATGGCAAGCAATTTTGGCAGGACACGAAGTCCTAAACAAACAAGTTTTCCATTGATTTGGCCTCTCGCCGGCTGTGAATAATGCATGAACGATACGTTGATTTCAAGTGCCTTATTGAATATTAACGCAATTTATTGCGAATTTAAACTTGCTTAGCGAGCGTAGCGCAAAGCGTCTTTTATGCGTCCGATCGCTATAATATGCTCAATTTCAGAATTCATCCTTTTACCATCTAGATCGAAGTGTCAATGTTTATTCTTAAAATGTAACTGTAAACTACTATAAAATAATAAAATGAAGACTGAAGCCAGCGAATACACGTGGTCGGCGCTAGAAATATTATGTTTGCTCACAAATTCGATTATAGATATTCGAGAATATACAATCCCGAATTAATTTCGATTTAACGTCTATGTGTTTATGTTATCAATGTGTGAAGTATTTCAAACTCAAATCTATGTAATTTTACTTAAAGTTGAAATATTTACACAATTGATTAACTTAAATATTTATTACTTATTTTCGGGTTATATTTGAAGTTTAAACGAGTTTGTCGTACGACAATCAACACCAATGCGGTCACGTGACGGTTTTGACAGGGAGCGTTAACGTTTTGTCGGAATGGAAACGCTTGGAAACGTTCACTATTTACCTGGATTCCCTCGTGTAGTTAGCGTATTTTGTCGGTGATGTTCAACAAGCTTCTACGCGGCGTAGTCGAACAGTCGATGTACATTAAATTAATAGTTTCTAAATTAAAGAAACACCTACAAATAATAAATTAACAGCGTTATACTTATGTATATATAATTAGCGAACCGGCCCAGCTTCGCTCGGGTAATAGAGTTTATACTTACATTATTTTTCTTTCATAAATGCATTCAGTCATTACCTAGATACAACTAACAATTAGAAACATCTATTTGTAACGACGAATGAATTACTATATTTAGTTGAACTATTTAATTTCTCGCCCAATTTACAAAAAAAATCTAAATATTATTATGCACCAAAACCCTCTTCAGGAATTACTCTACCTGTTGAAATCTGTGAGAAAATTCGTCCAGTACTATAGAGTTTATCGCGAACAGACAGACAGAGGCGACGGGGTCTGTGTTTTATAATATTTAGAGCTAGTTCGAATATAGCACAACAAATAAGTTGATGAAGTACGATAGATTACAATTTAGCGCAATGGTTCCAAACCCGACGTCGCTATATCAAAACACAGTGGCAAGTTGTTCTCAAAGGAGTGGGTGGTAACTCGCAAGTTCGCAACTCAATGGGGCAAATTGCCACCTAATGCAGTCACGGCACGTCCAAACACGGCCAACTCATTAAGTCACTCCCATATAGTTAGTTTGGATTGGAGCCTTTGACAAGAACTTCAATAATAATATACTTATGCACGCAATTAATTACGTTTGTTTAAAAATATTTAATGACTTCTTGTGGCGCTTTGAGAGGTTGAAAATATGTTTTTTTCATCAAGGGATTAAAACAAATGAGAAGTCGTAAAAGGTAGTTTTTTTTTATTTCAGGTATGAAAAAAAAAGTTGAACATTTGAAAAAAACACTGACGTCGACAGCAGCGCCTTCTTTAAGCTAATATTATAGCTCTGGACAGTGGTCGGCAACCTTTTACGACGGAAGAAGCAACAGTAGACATACGAAATTTTTTACATATATTAGAGCCATTGAAAATATATTTCTGTTTTTTTTTATGTTCCAATTTCATTTGGATGACCGTTAGTGGAAAAATATAAAATATGTATCATTGAATTATATAGGTAATAAAAGTTCAAAGTTCAGCCAAGGGACGTTAAGTGCAAGTATTTATCATTCTCATTACGTCGAGATTATAATGTTTGCTGTGGTTCTTAATAGCCATATAATTTTCTGTATAATGTTGTGTACGTGTGTTTCCTGATGGTGGCTCATTTTGGTTAGTCTTATTTACCTTGAAGCGAGTTTTAACGAGTTTTTATTTAACACTAACAGAATACGCGACGCAATAACAGAAGTGCCTCACAAATGTCTTTTATATTTTTTTGTGAGAAGAGTAGCAAATGAGCATGCAATCCACCTAATATAAAGTAATCACAGCCCAGCAGACATCCACAAGCACAAACACGAAAACGACCGATATCCTATATGAGCTCGAACATCGATGCGTTGCTACTCCTGAGGACTAAGATGGTCGCGTCGCTTGAAAGTGTAACCGGCAACTGCACCTCTCAACCGAAACATAAGTAATGCTTTACGGCGGATTATGAGGGCGGCAGTGGTACTTCCCCAGTCGAACTATAGTTCTCCCACCTTAAGTCAAATATATTAGTTCAGCTACCAGAATGACTCAAAGATACATCTTGACAAACATAACTTGAAGTATATATTATATCTACTCGATGCTAAGTCATTGCCGTTCATGACGATATCTGTTATCAACTGCAAGTTGGAGGGAATTCTTATCTGACATCGGCTAAGCATATCCACATTTACAGAGCATAGAGTAACCCTGCTCTTCCGAAGACTAATTTTATTGGGTTTGTTCGTATACAAGTCGATATGCCATATAATATTTCAACCCCTTTTACCCTTTAAGAGTGAATTTCATAAAATCGGGTATTAAAATTCCGTAAAATTCGATAAATTCCGTAAATTCAAAATTCTTTTCATAATGCTCAATAACACTATATACAGAAGTAATCTGCAAAATTCCACGATTGTAGGCTCAACGGTTTCAGCTGCGTCAATCACTCACTTTACTCTTATATATTAGATACGAACAATATATACAATATTTCTTCCATTCAGACAGTCCTAAGAAAACAGGAAACCTTGAAACATTTCGAGTGCCAAGACGATCTGAATCGAGATAGTTTATGTATGTATTAGAGCAGAAACAAACCAACGTTCGGTTTGGGCTTGGGTACCTCTGAGACATTTACCATATGTTTATGTAGGGTGTTCCCTCCACCGCATCGTTTAGTGATTTCCCTTTCCTCAAGCTGAAGTAAAGCCGGCGGCAAATACAGAGCAATTAATTTAACCCTGCCACTGATCTTTGGGCACTAAATTGTTTAGAGTAGATCTTTGACACCAGTGTAGATATATATAGATGTGTAGATTTATAGAAAATGTAACGTGACACTGGTCTAAATATCTTTAAAGAAGTTTCTGTGTATATAGTCTCACTATTAAGGTCTTTGTATTTAATTTCTGATTATTTGTAACTTTTAAAAATCGCGAATAGGTTTACTTTCGATTATATGTACTAAGTACTTGGCGTTGAAGCAACTGGTTTTACGACCTTGCAAAGTTATTCTTCGTATACATTTACTTGGCCTAAGTAACGTTATACTTTTGTTAAATATTTTCAACAGGGACGCATGATTACATGTTTAAGTTATTGTAATATTTTAAATTCATCTTTCAATTTCAATGTTGTAGAGCCGTTAGAGCTCGCCCGGGGCGGTACCACCGTCCCCCTCATAACCCGCCGTAAAGCAACATGTTCTTCATGTATTGTGTTTCGGTTGGGGAGGTGTGGTTGCCGGATAC
>DWON01003418.1:0-18079 GCA_018251015.1 Phocides pigmalion okeechobee
TAGCCGCTTCTGTGAAGCAAATGCGTGATGTATGTTTGAATGATAATAATATAATATGTCATTTTTTCAATTTAATTTATTTTGTTTATATTTTATATTTCTTGTGTTAATTTTAATTTTACCAGTGACATTTATATTGACATATAAGTTATATTTAATAATATAATTAGTGTAATTGGCCCAGTCCGTTATAATTATCATAATAAATAAATAAATATTTACTATAACTACTACTCCTACTATAATATTCTTCTGAAGTATATTTGGCAGCCCTAGTTTGTATGGTAGTAATTGTCCTTGCTGTGAATTCAAGGAGACTATACTAGTTCCCTTATGTAAATAGCAAGTGAAATTATAGTGCACGCGTGGTCATTGCGAGATATATCCGGATATAAGTAATCTGTGGCAAAAGTGTGGGCTGTGTTTGACTTTTAACCGTTGGTTTTGTAGGCAAAAAAATTATGTTGTAGTTAATGTTAAAGGTTACAATATTTTATTACTATAAACATACATATACACTGTAAGCGGGTTGTTTATATGTATATAATTTAGTTTTAGCGCAATAAACATACAATTGTCACAAATCAGTATCGATTATGTATGGAATATTTCTGAGAATATGGCAGCTAAATGTTAAAAATGAATACTTTTTTAATGTAATTTCATATTATTTAATATGAATTATTGTAATCCATACTCAATTTAATTATTAATTAATTATTCAAATGAATTGTTTTCTTTCATTTCCAGCAATATAGCTAGTTAAAATAATTAATACGTCGATACGATATGTATTGAGGTGAATTTTTTTAAATGATTATAATTATTATTGGTATAAGCTATTTTTACTTAAAATTATCTCTCTAAAGTAACGTTTTATATCCAACTTTTGACCAAACCTGTGAATACAATTTGAATAATCATTTTGAAATTAAAATTATTAGCACTTTATAGACGGTTTATCCATGACTGATAAGCATAGAAAAACACTGCTGGGACCAATAGAGGTGGAATGTTTTGCTCTGATTTTGGATTAATGGTTTCGTACGTGGTCAGAGCCATAGTTTTAATAAACGCTCAAATACCGTATGTAATAATTTGGGCATTATGTATATAATTAATTCTGCTGGTGTCAAAAATCTAGCTGCGGAACATGGTATTCTGCTGGCAGGAATACAAAAAAATAAATTATTGACATTTCTTGATGACAACAATGACATTGATATCATCACATTCTGCAGGTTAAGTAAACATAGACGACGAAAAATGTACTTAAAATTTAATTATTATTTGACATTGAGGGATCGAAGTATTAGAAGCATCTGTGTTTAAGTGTATCTTGAAGGCTTCCTGATCGCTTAAGAACGATTATACTTCTCGGAGGTATTTACGTTATTTATTTTTTACCTGTTTCTATAAATAATACCTAAGCCTTAATTTGCGGTTTTTCCGAACGATTTTTACGAAATATACGTTTAGATGCATGGTATAAACTATGTTTCAGTAGCATATATGAAAAAGATTTCTTAAAAGGATTATTTTAACTACAATTTTTCTGATTCATTATTTAGTCCCAACACAATATAGTATAGAAATAGCGACAGATTGTGTACGTATAAAATTTGAAGTACATTGAATCGGCAGTTTCCGCGCGAAAGAAGCATAAACAAATCAATAAATGAACAATTTTTAATCTTATATATATTACATAATGCTAACTTGTATTATGACAAAATATTTATATTATATAACAGTATCCTGAAAACAATGCACCATGCATAATAATTTCATTTCATAAAGATTATCTGATCACAAATCAATATCATCATCAAATATCAAAGATAAAAAATTCGTCCATCATAGCGACGTAAGAAATTTTGTAGCATCCGCCATGTTGAAATCAGAATGACGTCATGCTTTAGATACATCTACATAGAAAAAATTCCATTTGAACAAAAAGCGAGGAAGAAATAATAGGTCCCTGGCCTTTAATTATCTATTGGTTATTGAGAAGATATTTCTTATTTGAGAAGGTTATTATCTTTAGTCGAATTGCTTTGGTGAATTGCTACGATGCATGGAGTGAAGATATCTACGACGTGTAAGGATTATCACATCATCTGTAATTAATCATACAACGAATTAAAAGCAATTTGATCAACCATAGATTTATACCCCTAAGAACAGTAAAAAGATTCGCAATTTTCTAGTTTAACAGTATAATTGTTACCAAATCCTTCAAACCAGAACACAATGTTGAATGAACACAAAACTATTCGTGGACAATGATAAACTTCTTAAAAAATAAAACACAAAATAGATTACATTTAAATTAATAAATATTTAATGGTTTTCCTTCGACGCAAGACAAATAGTCTTCTTTTTATGAAACTAGAAATTTAGTAATTTACGAATTAATTTACTTGAGGATTTTTTAATCTTACCAACATAAATGGTTCGGCATAAAAATTTTAAAAATTGTGATTAATAAATCACAATTTTAAATTTACATCTTGTCCATATAATATACCATTTATTTGTAACGTTACTCTTATATGTAGTACATACATGTTACTAGTTAATTTCAAGCATTTTGTATATAATAATTACAATTACTTTGTTCCTAAACAATATTGTATAAATCCTAATATTATTTAAAAGTGAAACGTTATTCTTTTGTTTAATTTGTCTTTGTATAATGTGAAAACTACTCTTTTAATCTACCTCAAACTTCGTACACAGAGTGCAGGTTTATAATTATGGTCTTGATAGACATTACACATCATTTTGCTATATTATCTTGGAACTGAGACTTGATCGTCTATTTTCTAAACATTCTTCAATCGATGTTGTGCAGGTATTTCACAGGCAAAGCCACGGGTAAACGCTACTATGATTAAAATTGAATATGCCTCGTTGTAGAATGATTATTGTTGTAAATATAAGGAAGTACTGGTCCACGAAATTTTGATAATAAAAATTCACCATTTTAAACCGTTTGATCCTGATATTCTGGTTAAAGTTATTAATTTTTATCAAATCACAAAGTTTTTCCCTGATCGGAACTGGTCTTATGTTTAATTACCTACAAAATGGTTATTTTCCACAGCAATGGTTTCCATATAGTATTCTTTCGTATAGTATTCCTTATAGTATTTTCATGTAGTGTTTAATGATATAATATAGTACATGGACTATATTGTTATAACAATAATTTATTGACTCTAACAATAGATTCTTAGTCTGAAATAAATAATTTATTTATGAGTCAATATTTAATCTATCAATGAATTATATCTTATAGTAGAGTATAGTAAAGTAAATATATTTATTACAATAGCTTATCACATAGATGCGGTATTAATAAAAACAAAAATAAATGATCACAACACATTAATGGCATTTTGTATTCTGCGCGACACTATATAACTATTTGTCAACAGTTACACGGAAGATGTAAATATACGCTTTATTGTCTACACATCGATGTGGGCGGTTTTGCACGCGTTATATCGATCGTCATTGTAACTCGTAATCGTCAATTACTGTGTGTGTCTTGTCTTTTTGGGAAATGTTAATGAAGAGACATTCCATCTGTACGAGCCAATAATGCTCATACAGCAATTTTCGTGCATAAATTTGCCGGTATGTGCTAAATACAAAAAGTCGTAATAAAAACGCGGTAAAATAACTATAAACATACGAAAAGTGCTACTTAGATAACTAAACGTAAACTTATATTTACAATAAACCCTTAAACTACAAAGTGGGAAGTATGTGAGAGAACCACAGTTCAACCGGGGAGGTACCACCGCCACCCTCATAATCCACCGTAAAGCATTACTTGTGTTTCGTTTGGGGACGTGCGGTTGCCGGCTACACTTTGAAGCGAGGCGACCATCTGAATCCTCAGGAGTAACAACGTATCCAAGTTCGAGCTCAGATAGGATTTCAGGCGGGTGTGTGGCTGTACGTGGATATATATGAGTTGCGATTACTTAACATCAGATTGTTCGCATGCTCTTCTTACATAAAAAGTGGGTTGGCGTTAACTATTGTTGGTTAAATTATGGTCCTAATTAAAATCAAAAAGAGGTCATTTAAAACATATAGGTACACATTATTAATACGATCTCTTATGATCATTGAACTCATTTGTGTGTAAATGCTCATATTATGTAATATACTAACTAGATGCGTACATAAAAACGTTCCCAAGTAGATTTTCCTTTACGTACTAGGTAAGTACGAGCGCGACTCAGTTAATTCACTTTATTAGAACGGATACGATAACGAATTCATTCAAGACTTTTTTTTTCAAAATTTGATGTAAAATACGCATCGTCATATTCTATTTATATACGTCTATCATCAAATGTCTGCATTGAAATCCTTTTAATTCGGAATACTACCGAACTATGCAGGAATTTCTTTGGTGTTTAATTTAATTTTGGGAGAGACTCGTGCGACTGCTAACATTATCAGATGTTTAGGATGCTTGTGGGTCTATGTCGTGCTTCTCAGACTAGCTTGGTTCGAACCCCACCCTCACCGTCTGCTACCTTAAAAGACTTTTAGTCGAATCTTGCATCAAGCAGGAAATGCCATAGCACTACTCTGAGCTACAAGTATTTATTATATCATTCTACAAGTGAACGTATGCAATGCCGGATTTTATACGGTCCACTGTAATCCGCGGACCACTTTGAAATGAAACAAAATAGATGATCAAGTTAATCACAGATATCCTGGTATTTTAGTACTATACACAACCATTGTTATATATCCTTCAAAACATAACAAATTTACACATTTTACAAGTCTTGATAGAAATATTGTAACGGATTGGCTACTTCTGCAAATTATATAGGTACTCATTTCTTTAATAACCAGTCTACGCCACAATCCTTAATTTAATTGCATTGAATTGCCTAGTTTAGTTTGTATTTGATAAAAATTACACTCTGTTCCTGGGTAATATAATTGTATCTTATATCTTAGGGGCAGAACTGAAGAATAATTTGAGTGTATTACATCGTTACATTAAAATTATGACAATATAGTTATATAATATAATGAAGGGGTACGTTGAGCGACCTGTGACAAATTGATAATTTAAAATTAAATATAACTGCCAGCGCTGAACTACTGATGATATATAAACGAGATAACACAACGCGACAACAACAACGGTGACAACGCAAACACCATTTACTGAAGTATTTCAGAAAAAATAATATTTTACAGTTTTTGTATCATTATTTATTTTTAAACTTTTGTACAATATGATAAATATGTATCACAATGTTCCAAATATGTTTAAAAATAAGTATTTCATAACAAGTTAATTTATTTACTTTTAATAGTAAATCGTTGTTGTCCAATGTTTGTTTTTCTTTTTTTTTAACGTAAAGCAAAATACTAAACAAGGGGAATTGACTGACGAGTGATGAAGGGGATGTTAAGAGATATCGTTTCGGCTAGAGGACTTTTGTTATTTGGAAATAGAACGTATATTTTATCCAAAACTTTGATGACATACTGACGGTATTAACGGGGAACTTACCATGTTGAATAATTGCTTTTATCTAAGAATAAACATACCTATTAACCTTCGTCCACTGTATAATTTTACGATCGAAAAAATTTACATACATGTACCGTATACTTCTACCAAATCATTATGATATAAAAGCAAAAAAATACTCATCTACTTTATATTATTAGCATCGCCAAAGTAGTATAAACAAGAGTAGGTAGTGTTATTATGTACTAAAATGCCAACAATTTCATACACAGAATTGTTCTTTAATTTTTAACTGAATTAAGCAAATTAAAAACTTGTTATTGACTACCACATTATCATCCTTGCACTTCTTTGTTTTGCAAATATTTTAGCAGTAAAAAAACAATAAGTTGAACAACAAGTGTGATATAGTTCCTATATCTTAAGTATATTTCGGGTGTTAAATTACTCTATGAGGAAGTCCAGGCAATACGGACACTAAGATAAGCAGACACAAAAATAGGAATGTATAATACGAATTAAATTTTAATTTCCTGTTAAGATTTTAAGATCTCTGACAGACCTCTCGTTTTCATTTTATTTATTTTTATGTGCCGTAATATATATACTATTTATTTTTTCAAATAAATGGAATGACTCACGTATCGATCTGCGTAATATTATTCCACGTAAAATTACTTTAATTAATATGTGCGAACAAGATTAACAAGAAGTAATTACGATGTTTTTCAAATACTCAGTAGCGCGGGGATTTAATCGAAATTGTATGAGCACGAACATTTGGATTACATACTTTTACTTGACAATTGTTTACAAATTATAATACTAGAAGAACTTTTTTATAATTTTTACGAGGATTCCTGGTAATTACATTTATTTACGTGTTTCACAAGTTGTCTTCCATACATAGCGCAGCTAATCCATTGGTTTTGGAGCAATTTTGTTATTATGAAAAATTATTATTGAACTGAAAACGAGCGTTCAGGTCACCTGATAAGAGTGGTCGCTGCAACCTCTGGACAGTCACATTCAAATTCAAATAGAATTGAAATCTTCTTAAAAGCCGCGTGTACATGCGTTATTACTACTCCTGAGGACTCCTGAGGACTTAATTGGTAGCCTGGCGTATAAGAATAGCCAGCTAACGCCGCTTTCCAAACAAAATATAAAAATTACTTTACGGTAGATGAGGCCGGCGGTGAACAATTGACAAGTTGTACTATAACTCTGTAATGTGCCTATCGAATGACTACTACTTGGTAACGTAACGTGAGGTGTAGAGTATCCCTGTAATTGCTAAAGTATTTGGTTAAAATATTTGATATTCACAATTACCACACACGCCATACACACACAGGCTGACCTCCAGTAAATTTTTCGTCTATACATATTTTTGTCATGTCACCCGTTCGAATGTCCGGTAGTAATGTGACATTAAGAGCTACAATTACAATTTCGTTGTTCTAAACATTAAAAACTATTGAATGACCAGATTGAGTTACGATTATTATTTACACATTTTTAGAGTGTATTTTGTGACTCACAAATCACGCTATGAACATTTAAATTAAGTTGAAAGACACACGTGGCGATAATTTTAATTACAATGTTTTAATTTACTTTCACCTGTCGCAATATCTGTAATAAAATGTAGCGAGTTATTTTGACCGATTTTCCAGTGTCTTGATTGGTTGAGCTGCAATTTCACACACAAGTTTCGTTTTCGTGATGATACATATTATATCCAAAATGGCGTCCATCACTAAATAGTACATGATCAAATATGATTTCCACTTTAATCCTTGAGTGAAAATCATAAATACTAAAAATAAAAAAATAAGCTTTTATTAGTCGTTAATAAAAATTAAAACATTAAAAATGTAAAGAAATAATATATTATAAAATGAATAATAATTATAAAAAAGCCTTCCCCGTCTTGCTATAAAACGCTTTCATTATTAAATTAATAATTTATATGGTATATCTTCATATACATTAAAAAATATCTTACCTGTCTAAACAAATGTAATTAATAATCGTCTGAATCTATACGCTGTTGTTTGATAAAAATCTGTTTTTTAGATTAAATAATATTTAAATGCTGTATTTCTCCATTAATCTACACATGCTAAGGTAACACATCATATTTATGTAATAGTAGTGTATCGCTTTTTTGGCAATTAGGTACCTCAAACTCAAGATCATTATTTTGTAGTTTGCGTTTTAGTTCCTGTGTTTTTATGTTAGGTTTTATTACCCTTTTTTATGAACGCATCAGGCGATGTAGAGCTATAATAAGATTTAAATAAAAACATTAAAATTAAATTTGCATGCATTTTATATTTAGTAAGTCTTATACGATCATGACTTATTCCATTAGACACCTACTTATTTATTTCTAATTTCAAAAATGATAATCTGCTATACGAAGTTACCGCCCGTTTTCACCGCCGTGAGATGTATAATTAAAAAATATATATTTCTTAGCTTACAGGTTGGTTCCAAAAAAATCCTTTGCAAAATTACCTATTTTTTCTCACCAGTTTAAGTTATATTGTCACTTAGTTCTAGTCCAAGGCTTAAGTGCGAACTCCGTCAATTATTTCTTCTCAAGTAATGGGATAGCTCGTAAATTTCACCCCACTCACATCTCTAAAGTATCTTTCGACTTATTACCCCAAATCGAATTGGACATCAAAATCAGATACTGGCTCGCGGTCTATTAGTCCTCACCTTCGAATTAAATCGACAATTAATTAATGTCGAGTTGAAATTTTATTAAATACATGATTTTTTTTTAATGTGTTTAATGGAATTAAGGTAATTTGTTTAAAAATAATTTAAAAGTTCATGCAATGTTATTCTTAATAGATTAAAATGGTTTATTGGATTGCGTTTTATGAAATTTGTTAAATTTCAGTTTTTAAGTTTATATTGCGTCAGATTCTTAAACGGTATTGCTTTAACTTTTTTTAATTAGTAATATTTTAAGTAATGATAATACTTATATTGATTTTTTATTAGGAATTATTTCAAATAGCTCAGTGTACATTTGCATTTCCAAGTAAAGTGTGTTTATCGTACAGATGCCATTTATGCAATTGTTCCCGGTCAAGCAAGCAAGCAAGGGCCAATTATCGCGTCACTTTATCTGCTTATACCGGAAATAACTACGACGTCTTTGTTGATTCACGGGAAATTACACAAGCTAACTGTAATAGTAAATACGCTTTGTCTTGCTTCAAATCCGCATGTTTTTCATGTAATTACTAAAACTGGATATAATTCACTACAAGTACTTAGAGAGCAGACAAAGTAAATCATAGTTGCATTATATATTAACCAAGTATTACCTGCGATTTTATTCAATGAGAATGAAACAATAATTATCTGTGAAAATCTTTATATATAGCATAAACCATTATATTACACTAAAAGTTACTTTACTACAATATTCACGCAGTGGAAATAAACTGGCTGATTAACAAAAATACATATTAAAAATTATCTGTTTCTCTCTTATATAAACACGGTTCATTCAGTATTATTTAGAAAACATTGAAAACAACGAACGGTTCGAGTGGGTTTAAAAGCAATCATCTTTTTTTTGTACTGATCGTATTAGAACATAATTATTAGAAACGACTAGATCTTAGTAAGTAATGTCAGGGTCTGATAAATAATAAGATCGTAGAGTAGAGTCGCAGGCTACAGGGCCGTGCTCAGGGCCGGGTATGAACACAATAAGTCGTGTGTATGCGCGCCGGCACCGAATGCTCAATGCGCAATAAAGTTTCTACGAACAATACATACGAGCACCTCTTTTGACAAATACATGGCGGCACTGAACACTTGACACGTTTATTTTAATAAACAAATACAGTTAAGTACTTTATAGGACGATAGAATAGATTCCTAGCACAGATCAAAGTCCACAAGTTACGCAGGCTAGCATAGATTCCTAAAATGAAACATAAATAAACGTGACTCTTAAAAATGTTTCGAATAAGGACATTATATGATTGATGATGTAATAAAATGTGGTGAAATCCTTCGTAGTTCGAATCTGAGAGGCATCAATGTTATTTCCACGTCTTCCGTATAACAGCTTTATCAAACGACGTTGTCTATATTAGAATAAACATAATATCTTAATGGGGGTAGCAACTCGCCCCAAGCTGATGTCAGGTAGGACTTTAATTCTGTATTTTTTATGTAAGAAGACTAACGCAGACCTACTGATGTCAAATGATCGCAGGAGCCCATGGAAATCTATGTTTAACTTTAAATGTGATTGAAGTGGCTCTATGGTAGTATGCAGATGTGTTGCTACTCCTGAGACCTAAGAATATCGTCTCTTATAAATGTAATAGTTAATCACACCTCTCCAATTGAAACATAAGAATTGTTTAAAGGCAAATTATGAAAGCAGTGGTACCATTGCAGTTATACTATTGTTTTAGCACCTATCAAATATATTGGATTCATTACGGATGTCCGTGAATGGCAGTGACCAATTAATATCTAATGAAATCGTATACTACTTCCATGTTGGGATCTGTATGTGTGCAATATAATTAGAACGATTATAATGCCTGTTATTATGTCACTTGGGATTTTTAAATTATCATCATTACCATTAATGTGTGAGTAACGCTATGCGAAAAATTACAAATATGTACATAAATTCTATAAACGAGATGTGATAACACGTTAGGCCTTTTATAATGGGCATGCCCACCGTTTCGGTCGACGGACTGTGTAAAGTGGATGGTGTACTTGGTAATTGCTTTGGTTTTAGCCTATATTGGCAGTTATAGCGTTATATATTCTTTTAATTTTTTAATGTGGGAGAACGATAGTTCGACCGGGGAGGTATCACCGCCTTCATAATCCGCCGTAAAGCATTACTTGTGTTTCGGTTGGAGAGGTGCGGTTGCCGGATACACTTTGAAGCGAGACGACCATCTTAATCCTCAGGAGTAGCAACGTATCTACGTTCGAACTCAATTAGAATTTCAGTTGTATGTGTGGTTGTGTCTATGGGCTGCGACTACTTAACATTTGGTAGTTTGCAGGCTCCTTTGCTACTCTTCTCACATAAAAAGAAATCATAAAATTAAAATTACCAATCTTAATGATCTTTGTTTCTTTTTGAACGCTTGATTAAAGTTTTACCGCAAATTTTCAAGACAGTTATACGTAGACAGTTAGTGGTGTGTACGTACGAAATTGACGTAAATGTAAATTATATATTTTACAACGGTTTTAAATTGCAGACTTACTTTTTACTACACAAATTTATTCGCATTCCTTTTAGAGTAATCTGCACTATGTTTTTTAAATTAAATACTAAGTAATTTTATTAAACTAAAATGTTGATTTTCGAATACGTTTCTAAATAGGTGCATTAATCTTCGTGTTTATTAATGGAATATTCAATTTAGTTTTAATATATCAAATATAATAATCGATGATTTAAATTTTGTGGAAAGAAAATATAGTTATTTTTTTAACTTTCTTATATAAATACATAACATTTACAGAATTTTTTGTTAAATATATGTTTTGGTCTGCGCTAAGGGTGTTTACAGTGAATGTTATTTTTATATTTTGTCAATGATATCTGTAATTTATTTATAATTAACTGATAATTATCACTTCCCGGCATTAATACGTGACTAATTGTCATATATTTTTATTTTTATTCTTAAATAAACAGTTAAGATCAATATCAATTAAATTAGATGTCTTTCAGATATATTGCAAAAACTAAATCACTGATTTAGCTTATGATTGCAATGGTTCTCGTATTTCGTAAATCATAATCGTAAATATATATTTTTATTTTATATTGTCATATATAATATTTTCTTTAAGTCTAAATAAACGGCTTGGATCAATTGATCCAACCGGTCGGCGAATTAAAAATAGTTAAACTTAGATGTCAGACTGCAATAGTTATTTTGCAGATATAGCTCTTTTTAAAGTCGTCGAATATTGGTTGGTGAAGTTGTTCATTCATTTTCGAAAAAGGATACATATGATGTCGATTAAAAATAATTAAACACAAGCCCTTTAAAATTATTGTACATTTTAAAGGATTTTTTGGATATTCATTTATCATAAACGTGAAATTATTTTTGATTGAAAATAACAGATTCTACATAAATATACAATATTTTGTTACTTTACTTTTAATAACATTTGACCATTAAAATTTATTAATCAGTAGCGTATGCCCACGTTTTTGCTCACGTTGAAGTCGATATTATAATAAGTTGTAATTATGCATCTGGTTTTAATCTATATGTATATTTCAAGCAAATCTATAAAAATAATAAAGTATTATAAAAATCTTTTTATCCGCTTTCATAGGAACTTCAATACCTGTTTTATCAAAATTCCTTTCCTAGTTCCAACCTATGCTGTATAATGAAACGTTTGCGAAATTTCAGGATGGTTGGTTCTGCGGTTTCGGCTATCCATTTATCTCTGGGTTAGTTAGTTACCTTCTGTTTTATGTCTTTTTATGTTTAGGTATTAAAATATATTACTTAGTTATAACTTTAATAACTGTCCGCCGAATATTCTCACGGCCATAGAACAGTAGATAAAGAGCAAGCCTTAGGCGCAATACAATACGGAACCGGAATATTTGTCTTCCTTGTAAATGTAAAATGTTGTTTGTATGTAGATAAGAATATCAGAGGCGAATTTTTATGCATTCGCAAAGTATGTTAAAATATATATTTATAGCTACGCATGTATCGTTTTGTTATATTATCATCGATTGAAAAAAAGATGTCTGTTAATTTATGGTAGCAATTATGTAAATATATCGGAAAATGTATTTTATGAATATTTAAATTGCAGTTACGCTAAATAGATAAAGTAATATATAATACATTGATTCTTTTTATGAGTCTTTCCCTTAGCATTGCCTAAATACGCAAAACCTTCCGTCATCTATAATACTTCTGTTTTCCATAAAATTAACATCAATGCACTATAGTTTACAGATACAGACAGAAAAGTTATTGCGTTTACAGTTTTACGATCGTATTAAAACGCAAATGAAATGACGAAATTATATTTATTTTAAAATTATGGATAGATACTTAAATTTCACGTAAAATAAAAAATAATTATTTTTGGAAGTGGAAATATAATATTTAATTAATATGATGAAATTCTCTCCAATCATAGTTTAGAGCGCGGGTTGGTTAAGTAACTTGGACCCTGGCACCAATACTGAAGTTCAATGGTGATTACGCAATCAAACCCAATGCCGTGAATCTTCATAATTGTTGATTTACATTTTAATTAATTGTCATAGAAAGTGCCATTATTTTTATGGGGACAGATATCGGTAATTATATTTAAAAAAATGTTTTTCATAACTCATTGTATCACTCTATAGTATTTTAAGGTAAGAGTACATCGACACGTAATAAATAAACGCTGCGGTTATATCGTCGAAAGTGCATTTATTGTGATGGACCAGAAATAAAACAAGTACTTGTCTTCGTTCGTGGGTAGATGGTTAACGTTATATCAATGTCATATTTAACCCCACGAGACTCGTATCGTATCACTGTATCATAACGTAACTCTGTATCGTTTTGATATTTTTAAAAAGCCGCAGTCGGTTTTCTAGTCCCACGTTGTGTGTACGATATAACCGGTGAGGCTTTTTGACCTTACCTTAGGGTATTTTTCCATTACACACGATAAAAGTCGTTGTCAGTAAGCAGTACGTATTAAAGTTTGTGGAATAATCACTAACTCCTTCTCTTGTACATACTCGTAAGCTTTTATAGTACCAACTCTCTATAGTCTTGAGTTACAAACGTGTTGGTTCCGAGATAGTTTCAGTGTATTAGACTCTGACTCTGTGCACTGTTCCATGTATATTTTTGAGTATTGTATAATATATAAATATACGAAAGATATAAAAGTAATATATATATATTTCTATATGTCAGTATATGATATGAACTACATTCTTCGTTTGTTTTTCTTCAATCCGATGCTACCAAAGATATTTCATTCTCACTACTTGGTATTTAATTGCCATCTTGAGTACCTGGTACATATTAAAATGTTAAAATACTGCGAAAATATTAGTTTAAAATCATATTTAATGGTGGGAGAATTAAAGTTCTACCAGAGAGGTACCACCGCCGCCCTGATAATTCGCCGTAAAGCATTACTTGTGTTTCGGTTGGATAGGTGCTGTTGCCGGCTACACTTTGAAGCGAGCCGACCAGCTTAGATAGGATTTCGGTCGTGTTCGTGGTAGTACGTGGATGTCTATGTGCTGTGACTACTTAACATCAGGTGAATTGCATGCTCGTTTGCCACCTTTCTCAAATAAAAAAGAATATATTTATGATATCAATCCGAAAGAAAACTGTACCATAGTAATATTATATGATTCTTTACAATGTCAATGCCGTGTCGGGAGTAGTATAAAGATGGACAACGCTACATTTTATGATATAACTACAGTATGGTGGTTGTTTCAACGACATCATAAAACGTTAATGGTTGATAATGCTGGATCACAGGTTAATGCCAACTGGACGATCCAGCTGTGAAACTTGTCCTTTGTATACAAGTACAACACTCGACATTGCGGAAAGCATTGTCGGCGTCCTCTAACCGCCGTACCTATTCTCTTTAGATTGATACTAGCGAGCCGGCCAGGTTCGCTCGGGTTATATAGCTTATATTTACTTACATTACTTTTCTTTCATACATTCACCCAGTCATTGCCAACTTACAAAAACGAACAATTAGAACATCTATTTCGAATGACAACGTAATTACTATATTGAATTTAACTATTTAATTTCTCGCCCAATAAAAAAAATATACTTATTATAAAATCTTCCTCAGGAAACACTCTTAAGTGGCTGAAAACTGTGAGAAAATCAGTCCAGAACTTTTTGAGTTTTTCATGAACTGACAGACAGACGCGACGGAGGACTTTGTTTTATAATATTTAGAGATGACTAGTTTTTATAAAATAGTGCACAGAACTAAATAAATATGTATAACTTTAATTGCTTATGTAAATAAGTAAGTTTATGGATACTCTATGATACAACGTTATTTTCCAAAAAATAATAAAGGTTTTACAAAAATTTCTACACTGAAATTTTAATGTTCTTTTATAACAATATTGATGTACTAAACAGTTCACCTGATATTTAGGCACTACCGCTCATGGACATCTGTAACTATCTCTATAACATTTGTCTCACAAAAGTCGATGCGTTGCTACTTTTAGGAATTATTCTATTTCCTTTGTAATTAGAAATATTTTTTTAAATGTTGGATAAGTCACAAAAGAGCGTGCAGGCCATCTGATGCTAGATGGTGTGCTTAGACAACTACGTCCATCCTAAGGCACGACTTAAATTCTGCTTGAAACCGTGCACAGGACTGCTAAGGTCTGCGATGGTCGCCGCGCTTGTAACTGAGTTGGTTACAGTACCTCTCCAAGCAAAATACAAATACTGCTTTAGCGTAGATTATGAGGGAGATGGTACCTCTCCGGTCGAACT
The DNA here is from genome assembly GCA_018251015.1 of Phocides pigmalion okeechobee. Taxonomy (NCBI): domain Eukaryota; kingdom Metazoa; phylum Arthropoda; class Insecta; order Lepidoptera; family Hesperiidae; genus Phocides; species Phocides pigmalion. Next base: position 15,103 of record DWON01003418.1, read on the forward strand.
ATTTGTTATTGTTCTACCTCCTGTTAAACATAATTCTAACGAATATTCAAATTAGTAATTATCTAGATGGTCAATATCCGCGTTACGTAATATGATAATATAATAATATCATTATATAATATAGTCGGTGTTTTTGTTAGTTGATGGAAATAAAATTTGGTTTGCTTTTTATACAGAGAAACGTCTGAGTAATTGAGTTTTTGCCCAGAGTCTGTCGAGTTTACTGTGGAATTTTAATTTCTTCCCACGGATAAAAATACTAATATTAATTTACAGTCATAAATACTATATATAATATATATATAATAACTTTAAATTGGAAGGAATACATAATAAGGTTAAGATGAATTAAGTTTTTCCTTTATACAACACCAAACAAGAATTGCGTCTAAAGTTATCTAGATAAGTACACTAATACTACTAAGTTATAATACACATGTATGTATTATAACTTAGTAGTATATATATATATACATACATGTGTATTATAACTTAGTAGTATACACTCGACGCAAAATTACATTCCACATCAATACTTTTTATAATAACAGTTAATAAGTACTTCGCATTGAAATGAAGTGATAATTAAAAATATTTAAAACATTTTTAATGCAGTAAAGTGTATGTTACGGTAAAATAGACTAGAAAAAAATACAAGGTTAATGTACAACCTCCTTTTTTTAAAGCAAGTTTAAAAGCATAGAGCAGTGTCGGACATTATTGTTTATAAATAGAGTACAAAAAATATCAACTTTAGAAATTATTTCATCATCATCTAGTATCTTCTTAATTATAAACGTATGTAAACGATTACCAAGTAACCTTTACTACGCTTTATGTCCATGGTACTTTCAAGATCGTAATCCGATTAATATAATTAGCATGGCTATAAAAATATAACGAAACGTTATCCTTATAGCATCTGCCCTTGTAAATAAGTAAACAAATAATAATCATCACTTTAGAGCATATTAAAGAAATTTTAAAGAACTTGCATTTATGTCTTACTGTAAGATGCAATTTTCTCCTAAAGACTGGCATTTTCCATCAGACTATAATGTTAATACGTCTGTGTGCATACATATATATGTTTTAAGTTGTCTATTTTTTAAAATGAGATGACTGACAGACACAGAGATTAACGCACAGCAAAAGCAGCAGCTGAACCTAGAATCCTGTAATTTTGTATACAGTTTCTGTTTTAAGCGTAATTAAGCATTGAGAAAAGAACTTTTGGTAGTTCCACCTGTATGATAGAGTACCTTGTATCTGGTAGGTAAGGTGGAAGTAAAATATGGGGTTGAAAAATTATATAAAATTTCGTAATATAACCCCGGGAAAAGCGTACTTATATATATTATGATATAATGCCGTTTTATTCATTATAAAATATTGAAGTACATTACTTGGATTTACGATACACAAAAATAGAACCATGCTTCGCAAAATACTCTGCACATCATTTAAACAACGGTAGGTGTTCTTGTTTTTTAAAGCGATACTGTTTTTTGTCTTTTGTGTAATAGGAAATTTTATTATATGATCTCAAGCTTAACGGTCAATAAATTACATAATAAATAATAATGACAGCTCAGTGGTAAGAAGCCAAGGTCCGGTGTTCTCGAAGGTTGGGATTTCAATTCTAAATCTCAATAATTGATTTTTTAAAGTAATATTCTTACTGACAACAATTATCATTTAGTTTTAAAGTAAAAAAGTAAATATGCATAAGTAAATATTTATTTATGATCGAAAAATAGACATCTGTTTAGCGAATTCTGTTATGAACAACTTTTAATTTTTTTTTTTTTAGTTGTATAACTTTGACTAATTTCTATTTAAGTTTGCTCCTCATGTGAGCCCACTGAGGAAGGATTTTAAGGTCTATCACGGAAACAAATAATTATTTCCTCATAAAGTATAAACTCATATGAATGTCATAGTTGAGTTTCTTGATCATGACAATATTACTAATGTTAGCATTATAAAAAAAAACTAATAAAAACAAGTGAAGAAAAAATGTAAGAGCACGTCGTAATTGAAGTTGATTGGCATTGTGTTTAGTTGAACGTGTACCGACATATTTGATTAGATTTAACGTTACGAGTTATCTATCTTTAAATAAAATTCTTGCATATAAAAACAAATTCAATACATTTTGATAAGTTGGAACGAACAGAGATCCGTACAATAATTATTTCAATTTCTTTTTATATTTTAGTTACATGAATATACGTATAATTATGAGAAACTAACAATAACAAATTGCCAGAAGTATTCATTACTCCATATAAGTACATATATTACTTCAGGCATAATAAAATTATAGAGACCCGCAGCTGAGAGGGTGAGCTTAATGAATTAGTGGAAAACATTGTCAAAGATGACATTAAAATAACCTAACCTAACTTTAACGTCGGTGTGACGCGTTTGATTGATAGATTAAAAAAATATATATGTAAGCTGCCCATCAATACCAAGTTCAATGGCTTCCGAGTTTTTGTTCTGCCTTAGTTTTTACGTCACTTTGTTAAAGCTTTGATTTAATGTGTTCGTCTGCCATTTATTGTGAGACTACGAGTATTATATAATACTATATAGTTAACTAAAACTATACACTCTCTGTGTTGTATAATATAGTACTTACGGATAATATTAACTTCGATAGATTTTTTCACCTGAGATAAATCACCGGGATGAACAATGTATACGAAGTTGATAATTTTACCGTCGTGATATTTATAATTATTATTTTAGTGTTTTAGTAGCTGTATGTATGTATTTTGGTAAATACAGGGATTTAACTAACCCTAATACTAGGTTGGCGAAGCGATAGTTTAGATTTTTGACAGAGAGATTTCATTATAAGTAAGTCATTATTTATCGAAAATATTCCCATATCTATGACATATCGAAAAAGAGTGCTAAGAGTTTTTGCGCCACCTTTTTCTTCCGGTAACCTAACTAAAAGGTAACC
>DWON01003419.1:0-18078 GCA_018251015.1 Phocides pigmalion okeechobee
GACAGAAACACCGGTGATAGGTTCCAGTTGGACGTAGCTATCAAAAACGAATTAATAAACCCGAACGTAAGAGAAATCGTAGATGCTAAAAATGATATAAAAATAACACTAACCGAAGCGATAGAAAAGAGTATAATAAACACAAAACATTCTAAATATGTACATAGTGTTACAAAAGAGAAATTAGCTTTCAAAGATGCGGCAATCAAACGATACATTTGTAAACCTATGACATTAAAAGACGTATGTGACAATAACTTGATGACAAATGACGGTAAAATATTATCACCAACAAGCCGAACGCCTTTGAACATATTAGAGGCGATATCCGCTGGTGTGTTAGATAGTGATAATGTAAAATGTATAACTGATACTACGACGGGCCAGCTTCTTACATTATCTGAAGCTTTAGGTGCTAGGATTATTCTTACCGATAACAAATTCCGCGACAATCTAACGGGAGAGCTCTGTACTATTCCAGAAGCTGTAGACCGGGGCCTAATCACATCAGTCTCGCAGCGGTCTATTTTCGACATCGATGGCTTTAGGGACCCTAAAACCGGCGAATTTGTGTCTTTCAACACAGCTTTAAGTAAAGGTAATATAAAATATGTGAACGGTGAAACCTTTCTTAAATCGGAAAGTGGTGATTTTGTATATATAGAAGATTGCACTAAAGTTTCTATCGTCCGCCCCGAAGTATTAGAAATGTTCAACAGAAAGATAGGAATTTTCGAGAATGATAAAGAGCTATCTGTTTTAGATGCTGTTTTCAAAAATATTCTCGATCCTAAAACAGGTCACTTACTAGATGTGAATACTAGGAAATCCATTCCATTTAATAAAGCTGTAGAAATCAATATGATTACGCCCGAAGGTGCTGCCTTATTGAATTCACTTTTAAATATAACACTTACTTTGCAAACAGTTACAAAAACTGTTAAAAGATACGTTACAGTAACAAATACTAACACCTCGCGGCGGTCGGAAACTATTATCACTTTTGCCGAAGCAGTACGAATGGGACTAATTGATGAAAGTACTCAAACATTCACTGACCCAACGACGGGAACAGTGTTTCCAATACAACAAGCTTTAGATGAAGGCTTACTAGGTGTTGAAAAAGACGAGCCCCGAGTAGCTAGGATATCAGATCGCGTCACTAAAAGGGACCTAGTCCCAGGTCAGGTAGTAGAACTTAAAATAACTAAAAAATCTTTCATCAAGGACCTTCCGCCTAGCCCTGAAAGTAAATTACAACATGACAACAGACCTGAGACTGTTAAGAGCCCCGATTATGTCGTTCGTGAGATAGCAAAACCGCGAGAAGAAATAACTCGGGAATTTAAAACTGTCTCGTCAAAATCCCTTGTAAGCGAACCTTCAGTGACATCATTAACTATTAAGCAAAATACTATTGAACTGCCTAACGGTGGTTGGACATTAAAAGAAGCCATACAACAAAATCTTTTTGATCCGTCTACAGGGTTGTTTATAATTCCAGGTACTGATAGGGTTCTAGACCTGAAAGAAGCAATAGATTTAAATGTTATAAATCCAGAATCTGCCAAAGTAGTAGATCCCAAAACCAAAAAAGAAATTCCCTTACATAAAGCTCTAGATTTGCATATATTAGATAGCACAGGTCATTACAAATATCAAACATATACTTTAACTATGAAAGAATCTATTGAACGTAAATTTATCATTTTTGTCCATCTGTCAACAACAATTTCCACGCATAAAGTTATAACAATCACATCCATTGCTGGCATGCCAGACAAAATGGAAATTTCGGAAGTTGAGGACGAACCGACTAACCAAATTATTGCCGAAGACCAAACTGCTTTAGAACCTGTACAAGTTATACCCGGTGTCATCTTTGATCCAGCTACAGCATTAGTTATATCGACAACATCAGGCGTCTCCGAAAATATCATAGAAGCTGTTGATCGGGGAACAGTTCAACCAAATGCGGTTAAGGTAGTAGATCCTAAAACTGGCAAATTAATTCCTTTAAAACAGGCTTTAGGTAAAGGTATTATTGATGAAAAATCAGGGGAATATACCGATAAATCAGGCAAAAAAATAAGCCTAACCGATGCGGCTAAAGTGGGTCTTGTGGCCGTTGTAGGTGCTCCTCTAGTAGCGGCTAGTAAAATCATTCAGCTAGTTAAGAGTACTATGGTTGTCGATCCAAATACAGGTGAAGAGTTACCCATGGAAGTAGCTTATGAAAGGGGCTTAGTTGATGCAAAAACTTACAAAAAATATGAGGATTCCATTAGAGACAAAACTCCCGATAGCGATCCACTTGTACATTCAACTTCAGAACGAAAAACGTCAAACCAAAGTACAATAACAATATCTAAGTTTATAAAAACTACCGTTGTCGATCCACATACAGGGGAAAAGTTAAATATGGATGAAGCATTTGCCAGAGGACTTGTGGATTCAGTTACTTATGAAAAATACCAACAATCTCTAAAGGAAAGGTCGTCAAGTCCTGAGACAAATGTGTCAACCATAAAATCACCAGCTACAGTTTCATATTCTCAAACTTCTAAACCTCTGTCAGTAGGTGCTGCTGTTTCTGAAGGTTTTATCACTGTGGAATCTATTCAAAATAGTCTTTCGGCTGATAACCGTAAGACTATTACCGATAAAGAAGTATTTGAAAAAGAAGTCGAAACTTCTAAATTAATTGATTTGACTAAGGTCAGTGCTAATAAAAAACCTAAGTACGACGCAAGTGTTTCTAAAAAACTTATTTCAGGCATGCCAACTGATACAAAACCAGTTGTTTTACAAAAACTTAGAAAACGCGTTGTGCCCTCACAGGAAGCGTTTGAAAGGGGCTTGATAAATAAAGAAACTGCTAACATTTTGGAATCTATTAAATCGTATGAAGACAAAGATGGGTCTCTAATGACACTGGAAAAGGCTATAGAATATGGACTAGTTGACAACAACCAGGGAAATATTGTGGACCCAGTACATGGTGAAGTAATGAGCATCGATGAAGCCATTAACAGGGGAATCTTAGATGCGGAAGGACAAGATGAAGTATTAATTCCTATAGTCAGAAGTCTTACTATATCAGAAGTGATGAAGCAAGGTTTATATGATCCGACTACAGGGAAGATTGTTCACCCGGAAACAGGCAATCTATTGACGTTGAAAGAAGCTATAATTTGTGATATTGTTGATCCCTTGTCCGTTATAACCATATCTCCTGAAAGAAATTGGACACTTGGTGAAGCTATTGAGAGAAATATTGTGGATAGCGACAAAAATGTTATTAAAACTAGTACTGGCCCAATCGATTTTATTACAGCGGTTAATTATAACTTAATTCCGGAAACTAAAACAGCTGAGAATGTTGACGAAATTCCACCTGCAGCGATGACCTTATCTGTTGCCTTAAAACGAAATCTGATCAATCCACATACAGGAGAATTCAAACATCCACTCACCGGTGAAACAATGATGATAGGTGAAGCTATTGATAAAAATTTAATAATGGGGGTTCCCTACCCTCAGTCATCGTCAACAATTCCCTTAAAAGAAGCGTTAAATCAAGGACTTGTTAATCTCAGGGAACGTACGTTCACTGACCCGAATGCGAAAAAGAAGATTCCTTTAGATAAAGCAATGGAGCAAGGTTTAGTAGCAATCAAGATCGACAAAGAAATTGCAGATGTAAGCGGTGTAGTTACTACGATAACAGAAACTTTTTCATCTCAACACACTATTACAACAAAAATGGTAGAACTACTGGCTGATTATGTTCTTATCAATACAAATGAGGTGCAAAATACGAAAACTGGAGAAATAATTCCTATAGCAGAAGCTCGTCAAAAAGGAATAATAAGAGAGGAACAAACAAATACAGAACAGCTAATTACTAACGATATGAATTTCAATTTCGAGGAAGCTCTTAATCTTGGTTACATTGATATTGAGACTGGAACATTCACGCATCCTAATACTGGAGAAACATTGTCAATTACAGAGGCAGTGAATGCTGGAGTCTTAAATACAGAAATTATCTCTGTTCCTGCACAACATTCACCGAAGAAGGAGCTAGAGATGCTTGATCTCAATGAGGCATTTGAGCTACTATTTGATGACAAAACACAGAAATTTAGGGATCCAAAATCACCTAACAAAGTGGTTACATTCAAGGAAGCATTGGAAAGAAAAATAATCGATCCTCAATCAGTCATATATAACGTAGAAGCTCGTCAACCAGTGACACTTCAAGAAGCACTGGACACAGGTCTTATAGATAAAAAGACTGGTAAATTAAAAGAGCCAAATACGGGCAAATCGGTTGATATTAAGAAAGCTGCTAAAATGGGCTTAATAGCTGTAGTTGCTGCCCCAGTTCTAGCTGGAATGGCTGTGGTTCATGGTGCAAAAGCAGTGACGAGTAAACTTATGAAGCCCAAACAACATGAGGCTATTACGACTGAAGAGGTTGGTAAAGATAATTTGGTAAAAACAACAGACAAATCTAGTGAACCTACCCTTCTTAAAAAGCCGTCTGAATCACGACAAAAACCAATAGCTGTAGCAGAAGTAGAAAAAGACGCAATCGTCCCTATTGACTCTCACAAACCAGTTATTTCAAAAGAAGATAAAACACTTGAACCCAAAGAACAGGACAAATTTAACTGGAATGTACCAGAACAAACACCGAAAGCACACACAGAAGTGGGATCGAAAGTTTCAAAAGAAAAGACACCAGTATCACAAGTTTTAGTTTCTGATGAACAACCAGTATCGCGTGAAAGCACAATTATAATTTCAGAAACTAAAACTTTTACCACAGTAAATACTTCACAACAAGACGACAAACCCACATCTCCCGTTAAAATAACTGAAGAAAAATTAAGTCCGAGTACTGATAAAAAACCATTACATGACAAGACAGAGGTTCAGGTAACTTTAAGTTCAGATGTCTCTAAAGCATATGAGCCAGGTAAACAAGGGGACCAAGTTATCGCTGAAAAAATTGACTATATTGAAACTAAAGCTAAAACGAATGACTCTGATATTATACCAGATGCAAACAATATTACAGTTAACGCGCCAATAATACAAGAAATTCGCCAAACTACTCCTGATGGTGAAGAAATTACGACCATTGTTAAAACGATTACTACATCAAAACCAATTGAAACTATATCCGAACATACTAGCACCGTTATCACTACAACGGCTTCAAAAGTAACAACAATTGAAATAACTCAAAATGAGTCTACTTCTTATCATGTAGTAACAGAAGAACTAAACGAACCTCAACGTGTAGTTGAGACTACAGTTGATTCCAAAAAATCTCGAAATTCGCCTGACCAAGTTGATAAGGCGTTCGTTGAAGATAAGCCTGTAGACGTTTCAGATGACCTTTATGAGACAAAATCTACAGTAGATAAGAACAAGCAGACTTCTATTTCATTAACGGAAGATGGAAAACCAGAGAGCAAAATTACATATGAATTAACACCTGAAAAAACTCAGCAAACCATTGAAAATGTATTACAAAGCAGGGAAGTTGATGCTGAAAATAGTGCTCGAGCTCAAGATGTTATATCAGAAATAACATACGATCCAAATACTAACACTATAGTTGAAACATCGACTGGTGTCGCTGAAGATGTTCTTACAGCCATGAAAAAAGGAGTCGTTCCTCTCGAAACTGTGAAAATCATTGAGTCTGATACAGGTAAGCAAATTACTCTTAAAGAAGCCGTAAGCAAGGGAATATTTAATGAAAAAACTGGTGAGATTAAAGACAAGTCCGGACGTAAGATGAGTTTTGCTGATGCGGCAAAGTTGGGCCTAGTGGCTGTTGTTGGTGCTCCAATCCTTGCAGCATCAATGGTAGTAGATGCAGTAAAAAGCGTAGTCGATTCTAAAACCGAAGAAAAGTCAGTGCCAAAAAAGGAACCTGAGTCATCTAAAGTATTACCTGTAACAAATCAAAAGTCCGACGATACAATACCCCAAATTCCAAAGGAAGTTTCACATTCGATTTCAGAATCATTACGTGAGAAAACACGTGACGCCTATATTGAGGATTTACCTAAACATCAAATTCCAACGGATACAAGACTAGATTCCAAATTACAGACACCTGACGACGTTTTAATATCATTAAGAGAACAGGATGCATTAAAGAACAAGATTCCGAACGATGATGTTAAAACTATATCTGCGCTTCTTATCGATGCAGAAAAACAACCTTTAAGAGCCGTTGAAGAAATAACGGAACAAAATGTTACTAAAGAATTGCAAAGACCGGTTGAAATTTTATGGGAAAACATTGCTTTAATAGATGCGATTGCACAAGGAAAAATAGAGCCCAAAGTATGTCGCATTGTTATAAATGGGATTGAAATGCCGTTAACTGTACAGGACTCTTTAGAACAGGAACAAATCAGTAGGTTTACTCCAGTTGATGTCATATCTAAAAATTGTGTAATTGTTAGGGAATCTAAACCTAAACGATGCATTGCTATTTCCCAAAAACTCACTCCCGAGGAACTGTCAGAAATGGGTGTTTATGACATAGAGAAGCAAGTATTCTTAAATCCTGAGACTGGGGCTAAAATTACGTTTGAAGAACTTGTTTATGGCTTACATGTATTTGATCCCGCCTCAATATTAGTTAAAGATTTAGGTTGTAAATCGGACAACTATATTTCCTTCGATGAAGCGATTGCAAGACCTATTATTGACAAAAATACAGGTTACATGGTTAACCCTAAGACAGGAAAACGCATATCATTCTTGGAATGCGTTCAAGTTGGCTGGATAGTTGAAAAACCAGAAGATATTTCCCTTCCAGAGCAGGTATCAATTGAGTCAGCATTAGAACAAGGACGATACAATCCTAAAACAGGAGAAATCAAAGACATAAATACCGGTGAGTTAGTTCCCATCGGAGAAGCAGTTCAAAAGGGTATAATTGATCAAGAATCCTTATTAATAAAAGTTCCACGAACAGATGAAAATATATCTTTTTCAGATGCTATTGAACGCGGTGTAATAGAAATACGCGAGGGTGTAATAACCATCGTAGAAACGCAAGAAACAATTGAAGTATCTGTGGCAATTCAACGTGGAATAATAACTATTACAAGAAGACCTATTTCTATTGAAGCAGTAATTGTTAAGGACATGTATGAACCTAAATCTGGTAGAATCAAAGATACCGTTACAGAACAACTTGTAACCGTTACAGACGCTGTTGAGAGAAACATCGTACATCCAACTATTTCCGAAATAAAAGATCCTGCTTCAGATACATTTATACCACTCTCGGAAGCGCTTGATACAAATATAATAAACCCAGAAACGGGTAGAATTAGGGACCAAAAGACTGGCAACTACATTCCATTAGATGATGCATTAAAGAAGGGATTGATAGCGACAAAAGATGTTACCTTCTCCTTGTTCGATGTTATAGAATTAGGTTATTATTCTCCAGACTCATGCCAAATATTAAATCCCAAGTCCGGTGAGACGATGACACTGAACAAAGCTATAAAAGAAAAACTCGTAGATGCATCTGCAGTCAGAATTAAAGATGACAAATCTGAAGCTGTTGTTCCGTTTGAACAAGCCGTGAAAAGCGGTCTCATAGATTTAGAAAGAGGCATGATCACTGCTCCACTTTATAATCTTAAGGAAGCTAGTGAAAAAGGCTATATATTGAGCGATAAGAAGCCCTGGACACTACAAGAAGGTCTCGTTCAAGGCTTCTATGATCCAGAAACAGGTCTTCTGACTATTCAAAATGTTACCATGACACTCGAAGATGCAATTAAAATCGGTAATATTAATCCGGAAGCTTTAACCGTTAGGAATTCCAGTACTGGAGAGATGATTTCTTTATCAGATGCTATTCAGGAGGGTATAATCGATTCGAAAGAAGGCAAAGTTAGGGACCCAATACAAGGTGACAAAATATCGCTTACTGATGCCTCCGAACGTGGCTTAATATTACCAGCAAAACGGAAGCTCAGTTTACCCGAAGCCGTTTTCAAAGGTTATTATGATCCTAAGACCGGTAAATTCTCGCATCCGCAGAGCAAAGAAAAAGTACCAACTGATAGAGCAATCAGAAAACGCATGCTAGATCCACAGTCTACTTTAGTTCACGTTGGTGGGAAAGTAATACCGTTTGAATTCGCCGTTGATAAGGGCATTGTAGATGGTAGGACAGGAACTATTTTATTAGGTGACGAAAGAGTGGATTTCCGTGAAGCTTTTGAAAGAGGCATTTTGGTAGAAGTCCGTAAACCACTGTCTCTAATCGAAGCTTTAGAAAAGGGTGTTTACAATGAAATTACGGGACTTTTTATGGATCCTCAAACTGGTAAGAAATATACACTCGCTGAAGCGATCAAAATGAATCTAATTGATCCTCATTCGGTACATATTCAAGACAACAGGCTAGGCAAATGGGACAAAATTACATTACCAGAATCAATAGAAACAGGTGTCATTGATGACAAATCAGGCAAAATTAGAAACATTAACAATGACAACGAGGAAATCAGTCTTCGCAAAGCTTTTGAAATCGGCTTACTTGTAGACAGTAAAGCGCCTATTAGTTTGCAACGCGCATTACATCAAGGGCTCTATGACGACAGTACGGGTAAAATCATTGATCCAGCTACAAGTCGAAAAATAACTTTGCATGAAGCAATTAGGCGGTCAATTGTCAGTCCTAAATATCTCTGCTATTTTGACAAAAAATCCGAAAAGCCATTAACATTAGCTGAATGCTGTCGTAGTCAAATTATCGACAGGAGGAGTGGTAAATTCGTTGAGCCTGGATCAGATGTACAAATACCTCTCTCGGAGGCCATGAGCTTAGGTTTGATAGTTGATATTGAAAGTGCAGGTTTTACTTTATACGAGACTCTAGCAATGAACATGTATGAAATTACTGAGCATGTATTTATACATCCGGTGAGTGAAAGAAAGATATCACTTAAGAATGCCATCGATGACGAACTTGTTAATCCTGAAATTTCTCTTGTTAAGAACATTCCCACAAGTAAATATGTCAAATTGAACGAAGCTATAAATTCCGGTATCGTAGATGAAAATAATAGTGTATATATTCTACCTAACGGAAATCAAATAAATTTATTAGACGCTAAACATCGCGGGCTCATAGTGACGTCAAAGAAAAATCTTAGTCTCGAAGAGATCATAAGGAACGGTTTATTCAGAGCGGATAATGGAAAAATTGTAGATCCTAATACGAACGAGTTTGTTGATATTAACAAAGCTATTGAAATTAATCTTCTTAACCCTGACCATACCGTCGTTAAAGACAGTTCTACAAATAAATTTAAACCTTTGCTATTTGCTATTCAACAGGGTGATGTAGATGTTCCTAAAGGTAGGGTTCTAGACACAAAAGCGAAGAAAACATACAGCTTAGATATCGCTTTCGATAAAGGTCTTCTTGTTACTGTTATCCAACCAATAACATCGCAAACAGTTACAAGGCGTTACGTACCAGATTCATCAACTTCCAAAGAACCAGTACTTAGGGAGTTTACGTTAGATGAAGCTATAAAATATGAATTTATCGACCCCGAAACCGCTTTGATCAAAGATCCACATAAAAATAAATATGTACCGCTTAAGTTGGGTATAGTGGACGGTATAATTGATAAAAATGCAAAAGGATTATTTGATCAAAGCGGACGAGCGCGTGCACTTTGCTTTATCTTTGAAAACAGTTTAATTATATATACTCGTGAACCTCTTACGTTTGAACAAGCTATTGAAGATGGACATTTGAACATTGTCACGGCCCGGTTTACTGATCCACAATCCAATGAAGTATTCACCATCAAGGACGCAGCCACCATGGGCTATATTGATCCAGACACAGCGCTTATAAAAGATAATCTCAAGAAAAGACTGATCAAACTTCCTGAGGCCTTCCGTAAGGGCCTCATGGATGCCGAAAAGGGAAACATTTTAGATACAGAAACCTCTAAACTTAATACTTTAAGCGCGGCCATTGAAAGTGGTCTTTTGATGACGCCTAAGAAGAGTTTCAGTCTCATTGAAACTCTGAATTTCGGTATTTACAATCCAACGACTGGTGCGTTGAACGATCCATTCATAACAACAAGCGTAATGGACCGAAAGAGATTAACGTTAGGCGAAGCGATACAGCAAGGCATCGTCGATCCATCTAGCACTGTTGTGAAAGAACCAGACACAGGAAAAATATTGCCATTGGTACAAGCAATAGAAAAGCAACTAATCAACCCTGTTGAAGGAAGATTAGTGATAGACCCGCAAAAGGAAGTCAGTCTCGATTTAGTTAAAGCTCTTAAGAAGGGTTACTTACTGCCAGCAGAAACGAGGGTGAGTTTTATTATCTTTTTAATGCCTAGAGTCTGTGCTTCTTTAAGCAAAAGGTGTTGCTTTAAATTTCCTTTTTCACTTTCAACCGGTGATCTATCTTATCTGAAGCATTTAGCTTAAACATTGGCATGGCACGACACCCACAAGACTTGTGTCAAGACTGGGTTATAGGCAATATGGTGACGTCACTGTTTGTGGCCTACACTAATACCAATTACGTCATAGTACTCATAGTAAATTCATGCTACCTATAACTTAAGTCATCCATAAAGTTGGATTTTTTTTATTTTTGTACGTAGCTTAGCACGTTTTGTATTATAGATTATTATAAGTTCTTTTAAGGTCGAAGAAATAAGATATATGAAATAATAATGTATTTTAAGATGAGCTGATGTAAAACAACATGTCAAATGTTGATTTACCTCGACTTTATTGAAAAGATCCATTGTTGAGTTAACTTCTTTGATATCGACCTTAGAACTTACGGATTAATAAAAGCGGAACTGTCAGCTTTTAGATTTTTCTTACATACAATTAGTAGTAAATATTTGTATATCAATGTTTTGTGCCGTTCTTAGATGCTTAAGTTTAGGGTAATTCGCTGGACTATTGACTGTTTTAATTCGCTTTACACGACTAGAAGCCTTGAAATATCTAGTAATAAAATAAATATATGAAGGATATTTCAGGACTTCTAAACACTCAAATTTACAACAATAAAGAAAACTGTCAATTGGATCAAAGCGAATTTATGCTTATTCACATAGTAATAAGGCTCGATGTATGTTGTTTTTTATTTCCAGCCGTTGCCTGCGATGCTAAAGAGCCCTTTTGAGCTAAATCGTGAATGCTTGCCTTTGAGGGATCATATTAACGACGATTTTACGAACCATCACCGTATCGCCCAATACCTAACATCCATAATCACTTTGTGCTAAGAATTTTATGAAACTCGTCGATGGACTATCGTCCCGACCATCAAAGTGAACTATGCTTTCTTTTGTTTGCTTCATCATTAAAAAACCAGCTAATGTGACAGCTGTTCTTTATTTTCAATTTTTAATCGATTTATTTCTTAGCATTTTGGTCCCAAAAATATTTAAGTTCCAAAATACTCGTTCCTTGGATCCGTGCTCACATTTTGGAATGCATGACGAACGCTAGCTACCGTGACGTATACGGCGGGTACTCGCGACGCAAACATTCATAATATCATGAATGTTAAAACATTTTGTACCAACACAAACACCAGAAGGTAGTATTTATTCATTATCGTCTAATTTTAAAGTCTCCTCTACCTGAGAACTTATTTCATTATCCACACAAACATTTTATTTTATATTTTTTACGTAATGAAATAAGATCTCATTTAAATTCAAATGTAAATTCGTTCGAGTTTCTTCAACTACGTGTACAGTCTTACTTATATCTTCTTTCTTTATGTCAATCAAAAAGTTTTATTTTTCCAAGTTTCAGATATTCAAAAAAGGTACTTTGACTCTATTATTCTTTTTAACAATTAATTCTAATTCGAAAAACATTACTAAATATTGAAGATGATACAATTGGACACAACTCTCTCTATTATATTTAATTAAAATACAATCGTCAACTTGGGCATTACGTTTTCTTTAGAAGTTTGACGTTTGTATTTGGTTCACAGCTTGCATGTTTGGCTTTTGCATGGTATTTTGTGTCTATGTTCTAATATAAGGTCTACGCAACAATTGGACTGGTTGTGTCTCGTCACCTTCACGCTCTTTGTAATTGGCTGTTTATCGTGTCGCCTCTCTTTGTATTCCAGGATATCTTTGCTTCTATCCGCATAGTCTGTTGTCCTAGTATAAGCTTTATTTTCAGGTTACTGGTGAAGAACTTAGTCTGTCTTCTACTTATAAGCGGAACTAAGTTCTTCATCGCCCTCGTCCTTGTTTGTAAATATGTTGATTGATCAAAATTTTTGTAAAGAGCGTCATGAAAGTTGCATCCTCAAAATTCACTGTTATAAAGCACTGTAAAATTGGAACGTCCGTAGTTATACGTTGTACAAACTTGCACTGCAAAAGTAGAATAGATGCGATGTAAAAATTGCCGAATGCACCGTTGTGAGCCCGGCATCGGGTTGCGTAAAGAAACGCAAGTCACGATGTTCGCGACGAAAAACTAATATGTGATTTTCAAATGTTTAGCAAGCAGTTGAAGAGAAGTACAGGCTTTGCGATGAGACTCTATCGAAGTTGCTGGAATGGATCGCCGTAGTCGAGGAGAGATTGGCAAACCAGGACGCAGTGAAGGAGGACATGGATGAACTCCGCAACCAGATCAATATACTGAAGTTGATTAAAGATGACCTAGAGAGCCACCAGCGGCAAGTGTCAGCGTGCGCGGACCAAGCTAAACAACTGCTTGTGTCCGGTGGCGACGTACTCGCTCCTCACGAGGTAATTTATTTGTTTATGTCTTTTTTTATATACCTTGCAGAAATTTATTGAAAACATAAGTACACTTTAAGCTCCAAACAATTTTTAGCGAGCTTTTATCATACCTGTATGTGCCATTAGTACTTTCTGCTGTATTCAAGACTAGGCTAGCAAGATGTCTGTAACAGATCATTAACAAGAGAACTTTATTCCAAATATTGATTTAAATACAGGTAACCATAGACGGGAGGAGCTTTTTATTTATTACGTGGACTCTATGCTCGTTTGCTACTTCCATGCTTTACAAAAAAATTAAATTGTGAGTAGATCCAAACCTGTCGAAAATGGCATATCATAAGGTTGCATTTTAAGACCCTTCTTTTTTTACTATAAAAAATAATTGACTTAAAGTTGATAAATGAATTTAAGTTATCTTCTAAATGAGGATTATCTATTTCTAGCTATTAGGTGAACATAATACTATCGTTTCCAGGTGGCGGCACTGGAACGCGGCGTGCGGCAACTCAAGCAGCGCTGTGACAAATGCGCGGAGAAATGTGACAAAATGCTGAGAAGACTCGCCGCCGCTAGGGACGAGCTTGGAAAGTTCACGTGAGTACACCGAACATTTTATGTACTAAATGCTCATCTTGGATAACCTCACCAGATTCCTCGTTTGCCACTTCCACTTATTAAAAAAATATGGAGAAAGTAACGATCACTTTGAGTAGACCAGTTCTTGTGAACTAGGATTTGAAGGTAAACTAGTATATGCGATACGTAAACTAGTGCATACATATTAGTATTTGACCGTAAACTATGATGTACGACATATAAAGTAGTACTTGACTATACATTACTAATGTCTACGTACATATTACTAATGTACTCACGTTAGTACGTATGGGACGTAAACTTGACCGTACGTATAAGACGTAAACTATTATTTAGTTTTAAACTAGTACATAAGTAGTATAATGTATCATTTTATTGAAAACTAGCAAGTAGGATACCGGTAATTGCCGGATACACATTATTGGAGACGACCATCTTAGTCCTCAAGAGTAAGAACGCATCCGCGTCCATCCTTAAATAGAACTTCTGTTCTATTTGAGATTGGACGTGGTTGTCCATGGGCTGCAGTGACCACTTAACATCAGGTGGCCTGCATGCCCGTTTCTTACTCTTTCCTATTAAAAAAAATGTTTCTAGAGCGGGGAAAGAAGTTTCATAGGATCTTCATAGCACGAACTCCTGGACAAGGATCCAATAACAGGACTAGAGTCATATCCGTCGTACAAAAAATTGTTACTAAATTGAGATGATGCCTCTCTTTCAAGTGTAGCCGGAAACCGAAACTCTTAAACCGAAACAAACAAAAAGTTGTTCTACGGAGGGTTATGAGGGCCACGTTGGTATGTTCTCTGTTAGACTATGGTTCTACAAATGGTAAATAGTTCAGCTAGGGATCCCTATTAACATTTTTATTCGTTTACTAAATTTACCTCAAATTATGACATTTAATACCTTGGTACTAATTATAATAAATTCCTGACGAAAAGGAAGTCCATGTTCATGCGACATGGTGCCAAAGAGACTGGGCGCACTCTCGCGAAAAGCCATTGAAATTCTCTGCGAGATATGAGCCAGCCTCTTTGTCACCAATAGCGTCGCTCAATCGTGGGATCAAGAATGTAATTAAATTATTTCAATGTATTATGAAATGGGCAAGGATAATAACCCTTTAAATTAATTCCAGGTACAAATTCAGTTGAGTCGTACAATCGGACTGAGCGAGCGGTAATCTCACGCTCGCTAACAAAGCCGGTCGCTAGATAGCGATGATTGATTCCAGCTTCCAACGAGCGCTCTATTAGCCTATCAGCGATTCTCACTCGTTTCAATAAAGCACTCGATAAACCGAATAGAATTTTATGAAAAAAATAGTATTTTCAAACTCACCTCTAGTTTTAAAACCTTTTTTGTGACAAGTGAAGCAAACTAATCTGATATTAAGTAGTCGCAGGCCCTAGACATCCCAGGACAACTACAAATACGACCAAAATCCTATCTGAGTTCGAACGTAGATGTGTTGCTACTCCTGAGGACGATGGTTGCCTCGCTTCAAAGTGTAGCCGGCAACCGTAACTCTCCAACCGAAATACAAGTAATGCGACCATTTTAGTCCTCAAGAGTAGCAACGCATTTACTTACGTACGTTTTTGAGGTTATACGTGGATGTCTACGGGCTGCGACTACTTAACATTAAGTGGTTTGCATGCTCGTTTGCTTCTCTTCGCACATAAAAAAAAATTTAAAAGCTCTGTGTAGTCTGACAGCTTTAAAGAAATGGATTTCTCTACAATCATCGATTCATTTGAAATAAGATTTCTTAAATTGGATTCCAAATTAAATCTGTTCGATTCTTCTGAAAGGCCTATAAAATGTTTTACGACTGCTCAGCTAATAAAGCCTTCAGAAGATATACGACATGACGTAATCTAAGATAACTAGAACTTGAAATGATGCAGACGTTTGAAATTACGTGAAAAATAACTTAAGGTAAAGCAAATCAATTAATGGAAATTGTTTTTATTACGCCATTTATTTTATTTGAAATGAGTAAATGACTATTCATTGTACAATTAAATTAATGTCAATGTGCTAAAGCGACTTAACAGATGGTCTGCATGCTCGTTTACTACTCTTCTTAGTATAAAAAGCAAGACAACCATGTTTGAATTCAGGAGTAGCATCGCATTTATTTACGAGCTCAGATGAGCCTTCAATCATATTCAAGTCGCTTCAGCTCAGGGACATCCGTACATCCGTACGTAGTATCGTACGTAGATTATCGTTCGATAATCTTAGTTAATGAAAACATATTGTTTTTTTATAGAATAGCAAATTTGATTAATAAAACAACCATAAAATAGTTTCATAACTATTGCTATTTTTAAGAAAAGTTAGTCTTGAGTGTAACCTAGCCGACAAGCGCATCTTTCCAAATGAAAAACAAAAATTGATTCACCATGAATCGACACTGTGAACTATAGTTTTATTGCTATATTTTTTTTATTGTGAAAGAGTAAGAAACGGGCATGCAGACCACCTGTTGTTAAGTGGACACTGCAGCCCTTGCAAAACCACGTCCAATCTCAAATAGAACAGAAGTTCTATTTAAGAATGGACGCTGATTCGTTCCTACTCTTGAGGACTCAGATGGTCGCCTCCAATAATGTGTATCCGGCAACCACACCCCTCCAACCGAAACACAATACATGAAGAGCATGTTGCTTTACGGCGGGTTATGAGGGTGGCGGTGGTGCCGCCCCGAGGGAGCTCTAACGGCTCTACCAGCTTTAAAAATGCTGATTACTTGGTTACAGATATCTACGGATGTCCCAATAATGGCAGGTGAAATGAACGCTGAATTACTACTAATAATTCATAAAAAGTCAGAAAAAGTTATGACTGCCACTATCATAGCGAATGGCATCATATTGACATATAATAATACTCGAAGTATTCGCGTCAGATTTATTGAAAACATATTAGAAATTACTAAAGAGAGTACAGATGGTTGGAACCGAGTAATATTTTTTGGCGTTAATCTGTTACTGTCAATAATGGAGTTCTACTCGAAATATGATGAAAGAAAAGAGCGAGAAAGGAATAAACAGAGAAGAAAATAATTGAAACGTGCAGATTATTAAATGGTCTCTGCAACCTATGAACCTCCTAAGAAATATCGTTTTTTTTAGATAAGAAGAGTAGCAAACGAGCAAGCAAACCACCCGATGTTAAGTAGTCGCAGGCCATATACATCGATGTACAGCTGCAGACACGACCGAAATCCTATCCGAACTCGAACGCAGATACCTTGCTACTCTTGAGGACAGAGACGGTCGCCTCGCTTCAAAGAGTAAACCACAACCGCAACTCGCCACCCGAAACACAAGTAATGCTTTACGGCGGATTATGAGTTATCGTTCTCCCACCTACTTTCCCCATTTGTTTAGACTAACAATAGAGATCAAAAAAGATCCTCAGAGCTTCAACAGAGATGTTTTAAGTTAGCAAATAAAGAAATACTTGATACGTAAGCTAGAATATTCTTTTAGGTTATGTACCGACTTCTAGAAAAAATATTCGGTCTTTATCTAATAACATCCAAATTTTCATCTCAATAGGCGTAGAGATGTCGGTAATAGATATAAATTACCAACGTTTACCGTCCTTACTTCTACCTTTTTACCTTTAAGTAAATTTACAAGTATATCATGTAAGGTTTCGTTCGAGGGAACGCGAACTACTAATATCATAGCGATTTTACTTTGATGAGTTCTGAAAGTAAGGGTATAAGGAGTTATGTTATTTATTTATTCTCCTCTTCCCATTAGTCTGTTAGACTTACGTTTACATTTTTTTTATATTTTTGATTCCAGTTTATATTTTTGAAATAATAGACCTCGTAATGTCCTGAATTTCGAATAAGTCTCACAAAAATCATTCTAGATGTTTCCGGGATTATTCGTTCTCATAAAAAGTGGAATATAATTTTATTAATATTTATGTCTTCTTGTCTGCTTTTGATACTATGTTCATTCACCAAATTTAGGGCAACCGTTTTTAATGATTAATTAATGATAAGTCACTTACTATACATAATATTATATTACATATAATTTAATTTCATTGCATTATATTACAAAGCCCATTCTTTACACGTGTAATCTTGTAATATTAAAGGTCCAATTGAACCATCAACTTAAGTAAAAGGTAATAAGCAAATCTTTTTTTTAACGCAATTTCATGTACGTATCTCATTTTGCAAGTCAGATAACAGATGCGCGTATGATAAATTGCTCATCGCTTTCCGCTCAACACACGCATCACATTGAATAGATCTAGATCCAGTACTAAAAGAAAATCTTGAGTCTCATTTCCCTCATAGCATCGTAATCTTTGTATTAAGGAACGTTTTTGTTCGTAGAATTCCAACGAAACACAATTTTCTTTTGTGCATTTTTAGGATACTGTAGCCGATTGGATAAAACTGTAGCCTTTATATTATTGTCCATCGTCATAGCCGTTTATTCAAACAAAACAATTATCAACATTTACATAGAACTTAGAATATACATGTTTTTATAAACAGCTAAACAATTATTTAGTGATGAGTTTTTTCACCGCCTCTTCACTAAAACGAAACACCTTACGAGTCGGTGGTCGATTGACGTTC
>DWON01003420.1:0-18075 GCA_018251015.1 Phocides pigmalion okeechobee
AATGTAAGGAGGCAAGGCCTTAGTAAGGCTATCGAAAGAAGAGACTGTGTGATTGTGTGCAATGCAGAAATAATATTTAGTTTAATTTATTTTAACTTACATCACCACGGGCAACCAGTTGGACAAGTTCCCTCAGCTGCTCAATCGTCCCATTCGGCACAACAACAATGTTTACATTCATCTCTTCAGCTTTTTTAGCAAACTTTGGCAACAATTTCTCACCAACATCCTCTGTCACTAGAACTACTCCATCCTGCGGATACCATTGTTGGCTTATTCATAAAGGTATAATGTAAGCTACATAAAATAATTAAAAATAATTGAAATCTTAAGTAATCAACACTATAGCAAAACAAAGAAAGGAAGATAGAAAATTGATCACTTTCTTTTTTATATAATAATAATGAAGTAAGTATGAATAGGGTAAAGATTAAACTCATAAATATCATAAAACAAAGTCCTCCGTCGCATCTGTCTGTATGTCTGTTCATAATAAACTCAAAAAGCACTGGACAGACTTTCTCAGTTTTCAAGAACAGGTAGCGATTCTGTTGAGGAAGGTTTTGGTGCACACTAAGTTAAGTTTTTTGTGAAGCGGGTGAGAAATTAAATAGTTAAATTCAATATAGCAGTTCAGTCGTCGTTCGAAAAAAGATGTCTCTAATTGTTACTTTTGTGCAACTAGCTAACAACTGGATGCATGTATGCATAGGTTGTTTCACTTTGTGAAAATATATTTATTTAATTTTGTAAACACTTATTTTGTATTTGATTGTATTTGATTTGTATTGACTAAAATTAACCATTTTAAAGGTTTTAAAAAAAGTTTAAAGTAGAAATATATAAAAAAAAAGTCGCGGGCACAGCTAGTTGAAAAATATGACTGTGTCTGAATTAAAGGGACATTTGTGGATATTTACCGGAGCGAGGCATTGCAGAGAACGATGAAGAGATCGTGAGGTGGTACCAAAATTAATAACAACGTCCACAGGCCCCCCGCATGCGTCAGTCGTGCGCTCAATCAACTGCCGCTCATACAAATCCTCTGTCCATTGTACCACGTTGATCCTGTTTAAATACACGAACACTAATGTACAATAAATCTAAAATAATTCTTATTACACGTGTAGTAAATGTAAGATGGATAACAAATGGGAAACCTTCAACCTAAACTAATGGGCATGAAATACATCTCAGAAAAAATATATTTAAGGATTTATTAAAATTATTCAGAATTCTGGAACATGTAGATTTTCTCATAATGGTTTCAACCCTGTGAATGTAATTGATTAATTTCTAATGTTCACACAATTGAATATAAAATTCAAGGAGCCTGTTGAGAAAACAAATTTGATTTCAGATTTGTAGTAATAAATTTTGAAAAATGTAACTTACTGGTCTCTCTCCTTTGCTAAAACAAAGCCTTCGTCCTTCAATGTAGCAACAGTAATATGTATTTGACCTTTGTGTGGGCCATGGCTCAAAAAATGAGAGGCAATGCGGAGTGCCCATAAAGCTAGTCCACCAGTGCCTACAATTAACAATGTCGCCTTGTCCTTATGGTTAGGACGTTCTAAAACTTTGTTCAAACACTCGCTGGCTGAGTATACAGTATTTGTGGCAAGCAAAGCCCCAGTCGGAAGCATTGCAGCTATACTTAAGGGAAGATTGTCAGGCACAGGTACAAGGCACTTGAAATCTGGTACAACAATATAATCTGCATATCCATGAGGTACTCCTTCATAAGGATACAGTACTATTCTAGTACCTTCTGTTATGTTCTCTGTGCATTCTGCCGCTTTGCCTATGGCATCCACAACACCTGCTACTTCATAACCAGGAAACAAAGCCCCATCACGTATACCAATATGTGCTGGAGTGGATGAATGCATTCCAAAACTCTCCATTTCCCCAGAGAGACTTCCGATTGAGGAAATTGAAGATGTACTGCAAACTGATGCTGAGCGTGTACGGTTTGCTCGATAACAAGCGCCAGCATACACAACTCTAATGCGTGCTCCATACATGGGAACATCTGGTACCGGTACATCAAAGCTAAAGACACATTCCTTCAGGGTTGGTCCTGGAGACTCAATAGACACCTGCCTGCACAGCTTACTCATTTTCTATTGTACCTGCACAGAATAAATAATGTTAAATAGAGATAACACAATACTCTTTCTACATACTGATATCCATTATTTCACCAAATATGTCGTGTCAAAGAAACAAGTGTGACAATAGCCTCAATTTCTGACCTGACTGTGATAAAATTATAAATTTAATGTAAAACAATGTTTTTACAGCAGCCTACCTAAACAATCTATCAAAACTTCAAAATTATTTTTGTACAAGCAGATGCTGTTGTGACCAGCACTTACTATTGTGCGAATAATGAAGTATATTTAAGATAAGGCATATCAATGTTATTTAAGGTAAATCAGTTCTTATACTGATATGTTATCTGAGCTATAAGTAACTTTAACAATCTCCCCCAGCAAACAATGATATCAATCAGTATATGTAATAACTAATTAGATGATTAATTATTATAGTGTCCTAAAAAAATATTTACCCATATTTAGTGAGAACAACAAATTATAATGTGACACTAAGGTTTTTTGTTATTATAAACCTACTATAAAATATTACACTATAGGAAATGTATAACACACAATGGTAATATAAAAAATATAATATTATAAACAAAATATTAATAATAATTTAATAAACACAAATTGCATTCCAGGCAATGGTAAAAATAACTCAGAATAAAGTAAAACAAAGAAATACCTTACCTGGCTACTTTCCTAATGCAAGAACATAGATTTAAAATACACTGACCTGACTATTAATCTATATTCTATAAATAGTGAGGAAATGAAAAAGTGTTATCATGCTAATGGGACTACGTGTTTTGAATAACACTCAGTCGGTCGTTGTAAACAAGGACAATGAACGCACAGCGACCACTTGATCACACCACCGAGTGACAAAACAAAAGAATACTAAATTATATAAACATTGTTATGACCTTCCTCTCTCGTGAAGGTCACACAATACCGAATTTAAAAACCATTTAGAAGGATCATCACTTACGGAGCTTGAGGATTGCTAAAAATATCTCACCGACACATTTTTCGAAGTACATTCTATGACGTTAATAACTTATATTTACTAGAACAGTCACAATGTGAACGGCATTAATTTTTTCATTGAACTAATTAACAACATCTAATAGATCACAAGTATATCTAACCATTTTACCTGGGATTTATAATTTGAACTTTTGATTTCGATCAAACAGACTTCGCTCTCTGGGATAAAATTATAAATATTACACTTTTACGTCTCTTTATTTACAACAAGGACAAACGATTAGGGATGTTTAACGTAATATTATAATTTACATCGATCGTCATTTGAATGTAATCGTTCATTAAATCGATTTTCTCACCATTCAAAGAGTCATTCAATATAATTTGTAAAACAAATGACTACCGTCGCACTTCATAAGATAAAATAAGGGAAGGTAGAATTAATCTCTGGATTTTTTTGCAACTATTTTTTGATTTAATAAAAGACGTCATTAAAAATATTTTCATTTACTTACAAAATATCTTCAAAGAGAAATATATATGTAGCAATTACTTAACTTGAGAACAATGTAATTGACTTTTCAGACATTGCATAGTAAAAAATTATTTAAAAATTTTGGTTAAAAACATTGTTTGAAATCGATTCTGCCCTTTCTAACATTCCTACAAAAGATGAAGTTTATTAAACGTTCCGTTGTAAGTTAAGTATTTATGTATTTAAGTAATAATCATATTATTTACGATTAAAACAGATGTATTCGGTATTAGTATATTTTCTATAATCTACTTGAGTATTTTTAACTGTGACTTCAATATTTCTCTTATAATAGGTACTTCTTGATCAAAAGGCAAAAAAAATTCACGATCGGTCGGTTGTTTGGCAAAGCAGTAAAAATATAAAAGTTTACAAAACAAAAAAATATAATGTTTACGCGATAATTGTATTTTTATCTTATAGTAATGATAGAATTTTAAGAACAAAGTAATATATGTGTTTGAAATTAGATTACCAAATAATAATATTCATTTTTGTTTATAGATTTCAATTTTGAAAAATATATATCACTATGTAACATTTTATTTTGTTATTTTGTTTTTAATTATTTTATTTTAAATTCCTTTATTCCTCTGTCGTACTTTCCTGATCTTTCCTATTCCAAATTTTATCCGTATTTTTATCCTTTCGTTTCCCCGCTTTACTTGTCATTGGCAGAGCGTATATACGCCATTGCCATTAAAGAAAGAAAAAAAATAATAATATTCATTACTGTTTTCGATTTTCTCCTTATTTACAATATATAAAAGTCTTTCATGGCTTATCGTTTTTAGCATATTTTAATATATGCTTAGAGCATCTATAATTCTATGTCTAAATTAAGTAAAAATATATAATAAACATTATAAATGTTTCATAAAAGTTCAAGATAGTATGTTTGCGTTTAAGACAAAAAAAATAGATAAATGAATGCGATTATTTACCCAAAATTTCTTGAAACATTATTGTGCATGGATATTTAGCTTTAAGTTTACCAATAAATTATATGTTGGCTTTATTTAATAGAGGCAACATCACATACAGTACCCTCGAAATTGGTATAGTATTTAATATCTCTTTATCTTTTCTTCTTTCCTGAAATGGCAACATTGGTCGGCGTGGGTTTTGGTAGTTATTGTTAGCGTGGGTTGATCAATAATTATTACAATTTATGGACAATTTCAATAAAAAGTGATGAAAACTTAGTGAAAGGTGTTCGTAAATAAGAAAAATGCAGCAAGGGTAAGTAAAGTACCTCATATTTATCAAGATCGAGAGACGCACGACATTTGCATTGTTATTGATTGATGTCATTTTGTCCGGGGTGGCCTCATCGATTAGTTTTTTGTTGTACCTTTGTATGTGCTAGTGTAGTATTCAGATTATCAAATACTACTCATCGGTATTTATAATGAACATTTGTGACCAAGTCATGCGACAAACATTTGTTTAATGTGATTATGTTACAAAAATACAATTTTGGTAAGTTGCGCGTAGATCCGTGTTCGCAGACAGTCCGCCGCTCCGACCGTATATGATAGCGATAGGATAAAACATTTTGTAGCATGATATTTATTCCAAGTTTACAAAAGTGTTTAAATTAAAAGATAATTTGTTTTTTACAAATAATATTAGCATGTTCTTATAATGACAAAATTAATATAAAACAATCACATCATTAAATTAAAATTTGTATTCAAATAACACCAAACCAAATAAAATACAATAGATATATGGGACAATAACACAATTTCTTACAAGTTTACTCACAAATTTTAAGTGAGTTATTAAAAAATGCATATTATTGTCTTATCTTTTTATTCCAATTACATTGCATCGGTAGTTTTCTACATGAATTTCCCCATTTTCCCCAGTCTTTAGAGCAGTCAATCCTCATTTATAAATATAAAACGTACGACTACTATAAACTTACATCAACCAATTTACTTTGGCGGAAGGTTTTTATTTTCACAAGGAGATGGAATACTTTACATATTTGCGTTTTAATGTACAGTCACTCTTTTAAACTTTACGATTTTTATGTCTTGTATAATTAAAACAGGTATATGTCTTCCCGATATTGTATAAAGTATATGTTCCACAAATATGCTGCAAATACAGAAACCGTCAATATTGAATGGTAATTAGTATAGAATCATAGGGAAATAATAATAATATTAATATATATAAAAAAAGACACTGAATCGTTTTGTGTTTTCTGATTTCATTTGTGAAAAAGAAATTTTCAACCGTGAATACAGGAAATGGGTTGCACTTTTTTTACCTGCGAATAATGGAAACATGAATAAGGTAATAAGGGGCTTTTACTGTATTTCATTTAAAACTTTTCACTTCTGTTTTTATTAAGTGGAAATAACAATGGCCACTGCAGCCTATTAAACTATATAACCAACTGTAGACCGAACAGAAGCCCACTTAAAGTCCAACATAGATATGCTCCTACTTCTGAGAACTAAGATGGTTAATTAATATGTAATTGAAACATGAGTCACGCATCTCCACTAGCATACAAAAATTGATTTACACTACAAAATTTGTTTGGTATTATCCCGCATCCCCTGACCAAAGCCTACAGATTTTATCACCTTTTAGAAACTACAACAATTACAAAGTCCCTGGAGACTCAAGTGTTTCTACTACTGAATATTACATTAACATTCTTATTTCAAAAAGTTAATGTAGCAAAGATTTAATTATGTTATTATGTCATACAAATTGGCTAAAGAGTATTCCGTTGCTGCCAGATATAGACTTCTCAGCAATCGAGTAGGGATACTGCAGTCAAATCAAGGAAATTTTAGTGTAATTTAAATTAAATCATAAACATTTATGCTAGCATAACCACTTTGTATTCCAAACATATTAGTACAACCAGTAATGTTATAAAGAGGATATAGGCATAGCAAAATGCTGCGTCTCATTTTTCCTACCTTGCCTAAATATTTAGCTTCTCTTGCTGAGTTTGTTAAATTATACTATCTATTGTTTTGACATAACCTTTAACATGTAACAATTTGAATGTTATCATATTATTGATGGCAATCAACATATGTTAATAGGATTAAATATTTTTATTTTGTTTAGCTGTAACTCTTCTTTTGTACTGCTGGGCAAGCATCCTTTGTTACAACAAAAGATGGATCAGATCATACCCCATCTTGAAATCCAATTGAAAGACAAATAGGTTAGTAAACCATCTGTGAGTTGGGTTACCTGCTTGCTAACTCACTATATGACCCTTGACAAGGTTTCATAATGGTGACTTTTTAATAACAACCAGGTACCAACTGCTTAATGTACCTCTTGGGGAAGTTTGAAGCCATAGTGCTATGCGCATGTCATATTTGGTTTACTTACTTAAATTTATTGTGTACTATGTATGTATTCTGCTAGCATTGTGCTTTATCTTTTTTTTATCAATCTTACAACTGAAAAAGAAGTAACAGAAACCATTTATAAAATATATGTTTATCTTGTTATAATAACAATATGACTCTAACTTTAAATACTTTTAAAAAATAGGAAGCATGAACAAATATGAATTTCAACAAGTGAAAATCTGAATAAATATAAACAAACCGATCAAATTATTGAGACTAACAGATATTGACACAGAGCTCAAATCGCCAAACATGGAGTAAAAAGAAATCATGCTGATAGGTACTTATACAGTGTATATTAGGACTTAAATGTATAGTAATAACCACTTCTGTATAAGCAGTGCCATACACATCTATACAACAGCTGATGATGAATAGAATCAACACTACCCCAATTTTCAAACATGTTACAGAAGTTTAGTATAGTACATCGTAGAACTACTTAGCATGAAATGCTGTTCTGAGTTGTCACCACTCCCTCATTGATCATTATTTATTTATCTTTTGGTATCTATTTTTGAAAAATAATGTCTAGTATCTGCGCTTAATTCTTATATAGTTCTCAATTTTGTTTCACTAACAAATTTATACTGCAATTCAAACGATTATACTAATAAATGTATATTATAATAATATAATAGATCCCTAATATAAACTCTTACTCAATATTTTGTAGCTCAATATACAACCAATACATTAGTTAACATATTTCAAAATAGTCATATATTAGTCAAGGTTAAATTTTAAGGAGTGCCAGACATATGAGCATAATGTCACTTATCTTTCATAGAAGATCAGTCTGCGCCATAACTATGAATAATGAGAGATTATAGTTCAAATTTGCCAAATAAAGCATTGTGTTATTCCTTCTTGGTATTTTTTAAATCTCATATTCTATCCAGATAAATAATAAAGGTCAATAATATGCGCGAGCTGCAGCCATTTCATACCATTCAAATATATGAATAAAATATGTGAATCAGCTCACTGACCAGCTCGATGAGTGCTTCACTTATTCAGATTTTCATTCTTTGAGTAAGAAGATATTGGTTTCTGTAAAATGTGAGCTGTTTTTGTAATCTGAGTATTTGAACCAGTTCAGAGCCTACAATAATTTGTATTTTATAGGGTTATGTATAACAATAAATATATTTTGGTCTGAATTGACTCACTTGATTTACTCATATTGACGGAAAATGTGTATTTTCCATCCATGAGTGAATAAACTAAAAATATTCTTTGGTAAGAATATTGGCTACTTTAAAAATATTGTGGTCATTTACTCCATTATTTAATAAGCTGAGCGTTCCCTTTTATTGCTAACGAATAGTTATTTCGATTATTTAAAGCTTAGCGTTTTTAGATGCAGCAAGGAAGCAAGTATAAAGAAAGACATACACTTGTGTTAATGACAATTGAAACATCACATAGGAGTATTCACTTGATTTTCAGTTTTATAAACTACCTTAAAGGAAAATAAATTAATTCAAATTGCTGGTTTTACATAATTTGCAAAAGCCCCTTTTATTGTACATTAGTACGTGATAAGCTTTCATCACAAATAATCTCAATAGGGATGTAAGTTTATTAAAAACGTTAAACATTGCTTTTAGAAACATACACGTAATTTTATATGTTATTGCGAATATCTATGGCTTATTAATGATTAATAAGTGTTATAATCAAAAATGCTCGCAACCAAATGTTAGTGTATTTAACATTTTTCTTAGATCAATAGAACAGTTCTTATTATTCAGCGATTTTTGGAGCCAAAATAACGATTTCTTAGCAGTGCGACCGAACCCATAACTAAAATACCGATGCGATAACAGACTTAATATACTTGAGCCTTATTGTGATTGTCAAGGGAGTGTACTTATTTTCAATTTTACACGTGTATGGGGTATAGGAGGAGCAAAAATAGTAGTTGTGTTACAGCACTCGTACGGATGTACGGGAGTGGGCAGCACTGTAAAGCTTTCAGTGTAGTCTGCGTTCATAAATCAATATCGCTTCACGCGGGTGGCGTTGTTCCGTGTACCTATACACAGACGTTCATTTATGTATATCAAATGATTGTTTTAGGTTTTTACTATTATATTACGATGCTTTAGTATTAACATTGCGTTCTATTTTACAGTACCAACCCTGATTGGTGAGCAAAAGGAAGTTTGAAGATATAAGCGCACTAAATCAAGGTATTTACCATCCATGTAATTAACGAAGTAATACTGACATGAAAATAGCGATACTTCTATTTATTGTAGTAAGAATGCAGTTTTTTTTAAAATATTTTATTACTTTTCCGTTTCGAGTGAAACTTTTGAGTGAAATTAAAATAATACGTATAAAAAGTTAATACCCTTAATAAAATAATTTCATGGTCGTTATAAATTTCCGAATTTTAAAGTAAAATTTTCCACTTATATTCAATTACCTCTGATATTCAATAATTTATAAAAGTTATTTTATAATTACTTTAGAAAATACTGCTTGTACACCATAACAAGTACACTACGTGATACAGAACTATACTGAAAGACAATGATGGATTGTTTTTGTTGATGATGGTGGCGTTTTATTTTTTCGGATACCTATAGACTCATAAGGATTATGATTTGTATCGACTATATTATCTCGGGGAGGTTTACTTAAGCACCGGTAGATGCACACTCATAGTATATATATACGTTATGTCGGTTTTAATCAATACTTAATAATTTTATAACTGTAGGGATCTAATTATAAAATTGGAAGATGTTAAGATTATCTAAAAGAAAAGTTATATCGATAAGAATATATTGAATACCTAATTAAAGATTGTTTAATTAAATATTATAAAAATTATTAATAAATAATTCCTTATAAAGGGAACAGTTTGGTTAGAATTTAAATAGACTCAAAGATATTTGTGTAAATTGACATAGTTCTTTTTACAGCTAAAAATTGTATTTATATTGTATGATATTTAAAAATTCTTCACGTTTCTATTTCTCAAAATGTACGCGAACGCAATCGTAGATACAATAATATAATATAAATAACTATCTAAGTATAAAAGCTTTTTGTTATAGAAAAATAAACAAATAATTATTATTTTTATTAAAATAATAGAACATCATTATAATGAGAATTTTTATTAATTTGAAAAAACGAAACGTAATAACGTGACGTAAAAATGATTATTAGGTTGCCAAGATGACGCAGCAATATAGTCTACGATGGAACAACCATCAGCCAAATTTCATCTCCATGTTCACGTCGTTGTTGAACACTCAGACGCTGGTGGATGTCACTCTCGCCGCTGAAGGAAAGCACTTGCAAGCGCACAAGGTCGTACTGTCAGCTTGCAGTACCTACTTTCAGGTATGAATTATATTTGTACGATTTTTAATCGACTTCCAATAAAAGGGAGGGTTCTCAATTCAGTTGTTTTTTTTTTTGTTTTCTATCGTTGGTGTACGTAATTTATTTACCGATTTCGAAAAAAGTTTTATTTTATAGACAGAATATTAGCTCGAAAGATAGAAAAATAATGTTTTAATGGTCAGCTTCAATTATATTCGAATAATAAGGTACATATCTTCGTGGGTTTAAAAAAAATTGTGCGTGTGTGTGTGCGTGCGTGGGTGTGGCTGTGTGTATGATCATACCATTCGCGTAAGTTAAAAAGTGAACAAATATCACTAGATTAACCTACAACAAATAACCCCTTAGTACGGTTAGGCTAGAGAGCGTTAATATGAATATTTATTATTTGCATATAATTATTTGTGTTGGATTTTTTGATCTACATATAAATAAAGATGCTTGACGGAGATTGTTAGTTGGAAATAGGTCAAAGCATGGTAGAGCATTTCCAATTTGTTTATGGACTGTCCTGACAGTAATCTAGTTGTTATAATTGTATGAACGTGATATTAACGTCGCTGTTTTCTCGTTAACTGTAAATAATACTGTAAAATTCTCATCGAAATTATGGGCAATACTTCTACGCACGATGATTACCCGCTTCACAATAAAATGTAAAACTCGCACGCAGTGGGTGATAGGTGATCAAAACCGGCCTTAGACTTTATTACTTAAGGCGCAGTTAAAACAATATAATTCTGTTGGATAGTACAATATTGTCACTTATATATTAATGTTTACCGAACTTTAAAAAATACGACGTAATAATGATATTCGGAATGCTACAAGTGCGGTTGCCGGCTTAGAAGCGAGGCAATCATCTTAGTCCTTAGTAGAACCGACACATTTAAGGACTCTCTCAGATACGACTTCAGCCCTATTTAAGGTTGAAAGTGGGTGTCCATGAGTTGCAGCGACATGTTAACATCGGGTGACTTGAACCCTCCTGCCGCCGGTGCTTCAGTTGTAGGTAAATTACTGAGTTGAGCACAAAATGAAACAGCCGTATCTGCTGCAGCTAAGTCTTTCACAACTGTTCTATGTAGACAAGCTCCGTGCTCCATGCATTTATTAGAAATCAAATACTTGAAATATATTTTGATCACAAAACTAAAACGTAAATACGTATTTGTGCCGTATTTGTTAATAACACACATTTTAAAATTTTGTTTATACTTATTTCCAGGCATTGTTTGTCGATAATCCGTCGCGACATCCGATTGTGATTTTGAAAGATGTCACCTTCGCCGATTTGCGTACGATGGTCGACTTTATGTACTACGGTGAAGTGAATGTCACCGAAGAACAGCTGCCTCAGGTATTGCTCAGACCCCAAGAACAACCATAAAGTTTCGTTAATCCAGTTTACTGTTTACTGTTTTTTAAAGTTGTATTTCTTTAATATGTAAAACGCGTCCTAAAACTCAACGATAATCATTAAAAAGTACTCTTGCCGTTGAGGCAGAAAATTATTTTGTCTGGGAGTCTATAATATATTTAGGCACACTTAAGGGAAATTAGCGAAAATTGCTACCCAGTGTGGAAATGGTAATAAAATACTGCTTGTGTAAAATGTTTTGTTCTGTTAATAAGTAACAATAAAATAAAAATCTAAAAGCAGAAATTGGAATGTATAATTATATCTCATCACTTTATATTGTTAACAGTTTGTAGTTGGGTTCTGGAGACCTGTGTATGGACTTTAATTTATATGATATTTATTTACTTTTATATAAAAATATGGATATATTAATGTTTTACAATTTCGATATTAGGTTCTTGACACAGCGAAGTTGCTGAAGATCAAGGGGCTGACAGAGATGCCGGACTCCACTTCTCTCACTCGCTCCCAGGGCAACTCGGCTGATTTCCAATCCCCGGGAGATTCCATTGAATCTCAAAGGCACTCGATTTCACCAGCTGCATCTCCTAGACATAACAGACAAAAAAGGTTATTTCTTTGTAAATTATTGAACAACGCACCTTTCATTTTACATAATGTGAAATAAATATATAATTATGTAATCATTACCTTCAATGACAAAAAATATAAAAATATGTACTACACTATATACAAGGTGTGACAGAATTACCCAGAAAGCTGAAAGTACTTTCATCAAATTCGTCAAAGTGTTTGACAATTTGCCACCCTCCGCCGCCTTTACGCGGGAACATTATTATAATGTTACAAGGTCAGATTTTTGAGTATTTTGATCACCTTCGACAAACTCTCACCAGCAGCACCAATCTTTTAATAGAATATAATAGAAAAAATATAACTGAACTTCAATATTTTTATAACATATTGTATAAAACATCAGGTAAATAAAAAGTAAACATATTTTTAATTGATTATTTATTATAAGTTCGTACGTAAGAACGCTTTTATAACTATAAGTGTCCTGCCTAAATAAAATTCATAATATACGAAATAAAATAGACAAAATTAATGAAAAATGCCCTATCAGATAGTTATAAAAATATTCTATTATTGGTTTGTATAGGCTTTTTGGTTAATTGTATTGTATACTCCTTTAAGTAACCGTAAAGCACACCTTGTATAAGAAAAGTACTAAACTACTAAGTATCATCATGGCCATTGTTTTTTTGGTCATTGTTCCTAATGAGTATTTATTCGTTTGGGTTTAGGCGCAGGAAGAGTTCGACGGGTTCCACTTCACTAAATATGGTAGGGGAAGAGAACAGGAGTGATGATGCCGGCCAGCCTATTGACGTGGTCTGTGGCGATTCCATTACCTTGAGCAGCGTACCCCAACAACGACGACTTCGCGAATACGATGACCGAGTAGACAACACACAACAGGTACAGATAAAAGAAAATATATTGTTTATTATATTTGAGAATAGAGGCAAACAAGCACGAATGCCATCTGATATTCATTATTATACAAGTACAGTCTGTTTCAATCCAATTTTATAAAAAAAGTAAACCAACATGATTTCCACATTCTATCTGCTCTTCAAGTCAAATGTTGACTGGCATCCACGTTTTAAATACCACGGCCATTATGCCCACCAATTGTATTATAATTTAACATTTTCCATTCAGCGTACAACACTTTGCGGCTTGTACACACCTGTGTTGTACGTACAAATCTGTATGGATTACGGGCGAACAAGAGTTGTGTTTACGTTGGCGCTAAAAGATTGGGGGTGGACATTATGTATGTACGTAGATGATACACAGATGCTATAAAAAAACATTATTTCAGTGAATTATCGACGTATCTTCAGTGTAGAGAAATATGCTCCAGTTTAGTTCCGCCTCCCGCAACGCCGACCTAATGTAATAACATGAGCGCCGCCGAGTTTACTTTTTTATTTAATTTAATTGAAACAGAATATATTGGCTGCAATTGAAGCATATCAACGCCCAATCTTAAACGGGACCAAAGTCCTATCCCAAGTCCTACGTAGATGTGATGCGTAATGAATAAGATATTCGCCTGCTTCTAAGTGTAGCTCTTGTCCTCTGCATCCGAAATACAATAGTTTCTTCATGGTGGGTTATGAGGGGGGGAGCTAATACTTTACTGGTCTAACTTTAGGTCTCCACCTCAATCAATCTGTACTTAGTTGTATCTGATAATAAACTATAATGGTGTTTTTAATTACAATATGACACAAACTGATAATGTCTGAATAATCTGTAAGTCTGAACATTCAGGATCAAATAGACCTATGTGCTGAGTTAAGTAAATATAAAAATTTGTGAATTTACTAGGTTACGAAAACGTTATAAATACGTTCATAGTTGATTGAAATACAAATAACAATGGAATCTTAGAAACACAGATAATTTTTTTTTGTAAGCGTAGAAGAAGTACACAATACAACACAAAATAATAATATTACTCACAGATTATAAGTTAGACAAGATATAATTTTTATCAACTTATATACCTCGTTGAGCTTGTTTAGTGTAACAAAGACATTTCAGCCAAATTTCCTATGATGGTAAAAAGTAATTTAAAATTATTCATATCCATTTTTACCTTCACAACCGTTCCATAAGTTTAGGCTCTTATAAAGTGCGGAAATGTCATCAATACTTAATTGGTTGTTTGTCACTTTCAGGCAAACGAACCGCACAACCTGAATGTCGAACATCTGGCTATGGACAACAATCCTATGGTGATCCCTCAAGGTAAGAGAGAATATGTAATTATTTTTGTGCCATTTTATTTGCTTAATATATATACTTAATAACAAATGGACATTGGCTCTAGGACTAAATTCAAGAAAAAATGTCCAAAGAAAATTATTGTTGTTTTACTAAGCAAGATAGTTTGTACGAAACAACAACGCTACGCTACGTTTGTTGGCAGCTTGATATTCAATAGCAGATATGTCACAAGAAGTCAATGGACCAGGGTTGTGTTTAACCTCGCTATTAATAACACGCCTCAACTTCACTTGCAGTTTTATTAACTAATAATGTACACATGTAACCATGAGTATTTAAACCGAAATTGAGTTGCAATTTTTGGAGCAATGTACTGATGCATTGATATAATATATAACAATTTGATTACTCGGCAGTATTTATTAATAAATTTATTGCTATATTTATCATGCGAAACAATATTCAATAATATGTATAGTTTTTCTTGTTTTCATTTACATACCATTTTGCATTTTTTACCCTTTTAACTAAGACATTTAATCGCAAACCCGATGTCCATTTATTGGTAGCTAAATGGATTAATCTTATTGGTAATACAACACTAGTTTTAACTGTCAATGTCAATTTAAATTCTATTGAGTTTAAAGTAATGGTATCTGATATTAATACTTTTACTTCAAAATATTCTAAATGGTCTCCTATATTTTATGTAAACTCTCACGTAAGCCCAATAGGTTCATTGGTTTTTAATTTTGCTGCATTACATTATTTTAATTATAACTGTAACTACTTTTCTCGTTTTCATTTCATCATCATTAAGCTTGAATTTTTTAACTTATATTTAAAGCATAAAAAAAAATGTGTGGAGTAAATGATCAAAGAACAGAAATTTTTAATACATAGAATTTAATGCTCCGGGCTTTACGTTTTATATTCCAGGGAAGGGAGATCAATGAAAAGTATAGATTTAGCTAAAGCTTTTATTTATTGCAGAAATGTGTTACAAAATCATTTATCTCTCTTCCCAGGAGGGCAGTGGAGTATGATGGAGCATACATACCCCCGGTACTCAAACGCCTGCATCGGTGGCAGTGGTGGACTACAAGCTGATCCTGGAATGTATAACGTTATTAACCCTCATATGGACAACGAAATTAACGAATATGGACAAGGATTAGGAGTGACTGGTCCTTCTCCCGGACCGAGTTGTGTGACGGAAGCGCAAACGGTTCAAGAAGCTGTTCCCCCACCAGTCCCCAAACGTCGACGCACTACTAACCCCCAATCGGAGGAAAACTTCAAGAGAGCGCTTGATGCTGTCCGTTTTGGAGGCATTGGGTTTTGTAAGGCTGCTCGTATGTTTGGTGTAAATAACCGAACATTGTGGCTAGAATATAAGAAGAAAGGATACCCAAATAACCGACCTAGTATAAAGAGCCGCATCAAGCGTGAACATACGTCCCCGCCGCCAGAACATAAGGACGATAATGCTCAACCGGAGCAGCAAATGGCTTTGCTTTGCCCACCTCATCCAGTTCCAGTAGGTTTCATTGATTCTCGTCCAATGGATTTTCCAATTCAAGGCGTTCCTCACAGCTCCCCACTTAACATTCTTGGGGTAAACTTTAATTCAATGCAATAGAACGCGGCCAACGGGGCGTCGATAAATAAGGCATACGTTTTGTGACAAAAGTGTCAAGGCGCGGAAAAAGGGCCGCCCCCCCTCGCGCCTTCACCGGTTGGGCCTGTATCAAGCTCGGCATCCTCAATCGGAACTTTGTCACATGCGTCTGAGCCACACTTGACGACCCCGTCAATTTCGGTATGGTCAGCGGATATTTCGTCACTCCCGTCTGTCCCATCCGTAACCACTGTTTCAGTTCCTACAACGTTTGTCGGAACTCCATCATATACGTCTCTGCCACATTTGACTCCTTCAAGTTCAGTAAGGTCACTCGTAACTCCCTCAGTTTCGGCATCATCAGTCGAAACCCCACCGCCACAAGCGTCTCTGCCATACTTGACCCCGTCGGTGTCGGTATGGTCAGTGGGTATGTTGTCACTCCCGCCTGTACCATTAGTAGCTCCCTTAGGATCAGCATCGTCAGTCGGATCCCCGCCGTTATTATGCCCTTCATTTGTAATACCTTCATTTCCGTCATTTTCATTCGGATCGCCGTCACTCCAATCTCTCCCACTCGCGGTTCCATCAATTTCAGCACCGTCGCTTGAAACCACATTACATGCGTCTCTGCCACACCTAACTCCATCAAGTTCGGAAAAGTCAGTAACAAGGGTTTCACTTGCGCCAGCTCCACTTGTAACCTCATCAGATTCGGTATCACCAGTCGGATCCCCGCCGGTTTTGTCACCGTCGTTCGTAGTACCTTCATTTTCGTCAGGTTCATTCGGATCACCGTCACCTCAGTCTCCCCCAGTCGCGACCCCATCAGTTTCAACACCGACGGTTGGAATCACATCGCATGCGTTTCTGCCACACTTGATTCCATTAAATTCAGCATGGTCAGTGGGATCTTCGTCGCATCCGTCTGTCCCATTCGCAACCCCATTATTTTCGACGACATTGTTAGTCGGAACTCCACCAGATCTGCCACAGCCACTGCCAGATCTGCCACACTTGGCGTCATCAATAGGAACGTCACCGATCCCATCTATCCCATTAGTAGCTCGTTCTGATTCAGCATCATCAGTCGGATCCCCGCCGATATTATCACCCTCATTCGTAGTACCTTCATTTTCATCGTGTTCTTTCGGATCGCTGTCACCCCAACCTCTACCAGTTGCGACTCCGTCTATTACAACATCGTCGGATGGAACCCAATCACATGCGCCTCTGTCAAACTTAATCACGTCGAATTCGGTAGAGTCTGTGAGAACTCCATCCCTCCCGTCTGACCCCCCATTAGTTACGGCAGCATCACTCGGAACCACGCCAAGTGCGTCAGTACCACATTCGACCCCGTCAATTATGTTACGGCCACTGGGAATGACGTCTATCCCGTTAGCAGACCGTTCCGATTCAGCATCGTCGGTTGAATCCCCGCCGTTATTGTCACCGTCATTCGTAGTCCCTACGTTTTCGCCGTGTTCTTTCGGAACACCGTCACCCCAGTCTCTCCCAGTCGTAACTTCGTCAATTTCAGCGCTATCGGTTGAAATCCCATCACAAGTGTCTCTGCCAGACTCGGCACCATCAAGTTTAGTATGGTCAGTGGAAACAGAGTCGCTCCCGTCGGTTCCATTAGTAGGTCCTTCAGATTCAGCATCGTCAGTGGAATCTCCGCCCTTGTTGTCACCCTCATTTGTAGTCCCTTCATTTTCGTCCTATTCATTCGGATCATTGTCACCCCAGTCTCTTCCAGATGAGACCCAGCCAATTTCATCATCGTCGGTTGGTGGTGTATTACCAATTATTCATACACCGCCACCTACAACTCTGCCACCCCCCTCCTCAATACCGCC
>DWON01003421.1:0-18073 GCA_018251015.1 Phocides pigmalion okeechobee
CCTTAAATAGAACTTCTGTTCTATTTGAGATTGGACGTGGTTGTCCATGGGCTGCAGTGACCACTCAACATCAGGTGCACGCCCGTTTCTTACTCTTTTACAATAAAAAAGCTCCAGTCTAGAGCCGCCTCCCGCATTACTGACCCGATCATATATATCAGCGCCGCAGTCAGTGTTAAGCCAGTGAATGTTACGTAATAAACAAATTCTATTCATGTAGTTCAGCGGGCCCAGTCCATTCTTAATTCTCCGTCGCTATTGAATATGATTATGCAAATACTTTTCCATTCGTAACAATCTCCCCAGTCAGTTTCATGAATGGCGGTTTGTAGGAGGGGGCATACACCCTCGTCGTAACGAGGCGTAGACGAGGGGACGAGGTGTTCGGTGATTCCGTCATGAGTAATCTAGAATTTTTTGTCAGTCCAGGAATTACGCACTTAGAATATTTTCACAGTTCAGGAATTATTTCATCTTTTGTATTTACTGTTATCAATGTTTATTATAACCCATTTTTTATATATATATTTTTTTGTTTTTCCTTAATGACGTACGTTGCAATGCCTTGTAATTACGGATATGTGAAATGTGCTAACATTTTATAATTTTTAATGTATTATTTTTATGTGCAATCAACATTAGGTGTCCAAAAAAATGGTAAATACCTATATTTGTGCTAAAGTTACATTTATATTAAATATTTTTAAATATAGATTGTTGAAAAAATATTTGTTTTCGTTTATTTCTAATTTACTTTTCGAGTTTATGATTTAGGCACTCGATGTAATCGGGACTGGCCAGTCAGACAACAACTAGGTAGTAACAAATAGGTAGTTAAAAAAATCGTGTATTTATAAATTTTAAACAATCATGATTTATTATTATTATGGGCGAATTGGTATGGTAAATAAAAATATGACTGAGCACAGTTATACAAAATATGTTACTAATATTAAGAAAGCCAAACAAAATCTTTTGCGCTGATTTTAAGAAGTTTTTATCCATAGCTACTTATGACAATAATAAAATATAAATAGTTCAGCTTATCATATACATAATTATATTTTTGTATTTTTATTATAATTGTAACTCACGCGAGGTGGTACAACCAGTATGGATTGACCGAGGAAGTACCACCGGCACGGTAGCAAAGTTTGGTTGCCGACTCAACTACACACGAGATGATTATCTTAGTCCACAAGATTAGCAATGCATCAATAATCGACTTCATCTTGGACTCTAGTGTAAAATTATTTCAATGTAACAGTGGATTTCACCTTTATGCTCCAAAATGCGACAGTGTTAGCGCACTGTCAATTATTCTAGAAGTTATGAATTAATCTCACTGCGGATTCTGTTTTCGAGATAACAAATCGATGTTACAGGATAACTTTGAAGTTGGTTACAGATGTTAATGGGGAGCAGCGACCACTTTTTTTTATAGCGAAAGAGTAAGAAACGGGCATGTAGGCCACCTGGTGTTAAGTGGTCACTGCAGCCCATAGACAACCGCGTCCATTCTCAAACAGAACTGAAGTTCTATTTAAGGATGGACGCGGATGCGTTCCTACTCTTGAAGACTAAGATGGTTGTCTTCAATAGTGTGTATCCGGCAACCACACCTCCCCAACCGAAACACAATACATGAAAAACATGTTGCTTTACGGCGGGTCATGAAGGTGGCGGTGGTACCGGCCGGGCAAGCTCTAACGGCTCTACCACCTTTGGACCACTTACCACTTAACATCAGGTAGATCGTATTAATTTGCTACTTAAATTGTATATTTAAAAAATAAATGCTATAAAACACTAACAATAAGGTAATGAAGTAATACAATGCAAATATATTCATATGCCAACCTACGCGTCGCCAAAGATATACGGTTTGTTGTCGAACAAGTGTCCTAGTGGAGCTAGTTGTTCATTCATTAAGAGCGTAAGTACAATAACATGAGCGTTGTACAATTTAATTAGTTTAGCTCGCCAGCGTGAGTCTGCGTTGTCGCAATTGGATTGCCCGTCGCTCGACCCGGCACAGAAGGATAGCGGCATATATTAAACAGCTTTACATTTCAGACGCGTCTTGCGATTTAGTTTTCTGCCTACACGCGTAGAACATGTCACGCGTGTCACATGTGAACGCGTAGAGCTTTTCATTAATTTTAAGGTGGGAGAATCATAGTTCGACCAGGGTACCACCGCGTTGCAATCCACCGTAAAGCATTACTTGTGTTTCGGTTGAAGAGGGGCGGTTGCCCGCTGCACTGTAAAGCGAGACGACCAGCTTGGTTCTCGGAAGAAGCAACATTCGAGCTCAGACAGGATTTCAGTTGTATTTGAGGTTGTACGTGGATGTCTATGGGCTGCGACTGCTTAACATCAGGTGGTTTGTATGCTCGTTTGGTACTCTTCTCACATAAAAAAAATTATTAAAGGGTACTCACGATTTACGCTTTTTAATTGCCTATATTATAAAATTATAAAAGCCGATTGCCGACATTATTATAAAAGCGTAATTGTGAGTACCTGTTATATGATAATGTATAAACTTCGCGATGATATTACTTTTAAAAAGTATATTTTAAATAACTTTTTGTATGCGTTTATCATTACGTCGCATTACTGAGAAGTCCACTACACTTGTAAATGTTATTTTACTTATTTCAAAGCGACTAACTATACTATAACTATATACGCTATTTTAGTAATTGGTAGACTGCACGGTTCGATCGGTGACTTATCTCTAAGGTATCTTTTATCCAACACTAATAAAATAATAGTTAACAATAACATATACAATACAGTACAATACATTTCAATACAATACAATACAATACAATATAGTAATATACGTTATTGCCTACCATAAAATATAAGACAAACTTTTACATATTTCCCAGTTTAGTATACAATAAGCGGACTTATCTCTCAGGCAACGATCTCTTCCAGCCAACGTATAGAAAAGGAGAGGCAGTGGAAAACGAATAGGGATCAGGTATGCAGAGATAAGCATGAGGAATAAGTATAAAATGATAGCAATCAACATAACATAATGAGTAGTTTATAAACCAAGGGGTATTGACTAAGAATTGTTTTAGTTCGACTAATGTATGATGGAGCATAGGTATAAAGACATGGACATACGGATCAAATGGAGATTTTTGAAGTGAAAACTTCTTTAGCGACGTTAAGCACTTTTGTTTAAACTCGCGTTAGGACACGTGACCTGATCGAAAATTAGTAAGACGGCGCGGCGTAGGAGAGGAAGTATCCCCCTCTCTTTCTACCGTGCGGCGAAAATGTATGCCTGCAAGAGAGAGACTGCAACTACGTAATAACTGGATGCATGTATGAAAGAAAAATAATATGAGTAGATATA
The DNA here is from genome assembly GCA_018251015.1 of Phocides pigmalion okeechobee. Taxonomy (NCBI): domain Eukaryota; kingdom Metazoa; phylum Arthropoda; class Insecta; order Lepidoptera; family Hesperiidae; genus Phocides; species Phocides pigmalion. Next base: position 3,380 of record DWON01003421.1, read on the forward strand.
AATCTACACTCATAACCACACAACAGTTAATTACCACGCAACAGTCACTTAATAAAAATATAAAAAATGATTAATTTTGGTTAATTGTACGCATATTAAAAGCGGCTGACGACCCTTCTATCCCGCATAACACCACAGGGAGTATCAAACGACTGCAAAACAGCGCTATTCGGGACTTTGATTTCGAGCTAGCAAGGCTGAGTCGTCTCCTTTCGCCATATCAATTAGTTTTAAATATATTTGTTTGCAATTGTATTATTTGTTATGTATGGTAAAAAATGTTATTATTATTTAATTCTATTACCCGAGCGAAGCTATGCCGTCGCTAGCGTATGTATAATTTAGTCACTTCTGTATGGACTTTAGTCTCGCGAGCATGTTGTGAGCCTACGCTACTACTACGTCGATCGGAGATATTGGAGGATGGGGGCCGGGGAGTGGGCGCTGTGTAGGTGGAAGCGTAGGCGATTCGGCAGCAACACTACATACTCTACAGTATACCTAAAGCGAAGTTCGCATTTGGTAATTAATGTGTATATTGAAACGTGACGTCACCGCTTTCATATTTTGCTCTCCTTGACACTGTAAGTTCATTTCTATGTGACCTTCTGCTTTTGTTTATGATTTTATCACTTAAATTACTTACAGGCTACAAGAGTAGCAAACATGCAAACCGCCTGATGTTAAGTAGTCGCAGCCCATACACATCCAAGTATATCCACAAACACGACGAAATCCTATCTGAGCTCGGACGTAGATACGTTGCTGATCCGGAGGATTAAGATGGTCGCCTTGCTTCAAAGTGTAACCGGCAACCGCACTTCTCCACCGAAACACAAGTAATTTACGGCGGATTATGAAGGTAGTGGTGGTACCACCCGGTCGGACTATAGTTCTCCCACCTTAGTCGTGCTTTTATTAAATTTATTGCTTCAATACTTGTGTTTGACTATAATGCATTAGGGTATGGGCCCAACACGCTTCCATTCCTATCTAGAGATAAAAGTAATAAAAAACAATAAGTGTAATTTAAGAATTTATCTTGAAGGTGGTATTTTAATTTAATCTGATCATTTTTAATCGTTTAAAATCTCTCTTCTTGTTCTTAAGCTTGTTTAAATCCGATTAAAGCGGAAATGAAGCAATACAATAAGCCGCTTACATCTCTTTTAAAATAATAATATGTATATTCTTCTTTAAGTAAAGATTTGTATAGGTAAGTACGCAATAAATAATTTGAAAAGTTTCACTTGTAAAGAAAAAATACGAAAACATTCCTATTTATTTTTATAACGATACGTGTTTAGATACATATATATATATTAACTATAAATCTAATAGGATATTTAATAAGGTGTATATGAAGTTAATCCTTATTCATACTATTTGTTTCTTTCGTTAGCGCAAATACTTCTGTTTTAATTACCTTAAATTTTATATATAATGTACCTATGTACACTTGATCGTGTTATAGGTTATGTATTATCACGCTATATTAATTGTAACTAATAACTAAAAATAATTAATTAAGCTAATCGTATTTTAAACAATATTTGTTAAATTCCGTGTTTATACTTAATAGGTGTATAGCAGGCATCTCAACCAATATTTCGGACAAAACTGCAGGTTAACGTATTTTATAAAATCAGGCCCTTAAGATAAAGTAATTAGAATCTTTTATATAATTAGTATTAATTACAGATGATACTTTTGCTTATTAATGTAAATCCTTGAATACCCCACTTTTGCTATTAAAATAAATGTTCCACGTATTTTGTAACTGAGGATGCTGTATGTAGAATTAACAAACGAAAACAGAATGTTTTATTTATTCAAAATAAATATAATAATATTGTGATAGTGATAGTCGTTCTATAATAATCGAAAATCATTTTATTTTTACTACCTAATGTTAAAAGTAAAACAATTCTGAAATTTTCTAGCGAAGTGTTCGTAAAATATTTGTAGATAGTTTTATCTTAAAGGGCGCTTATTGCTTCGGATCAACGGTGAAAGATTACAACTTTTCAATTCAATCCTATGCGTAATCGACGTGGAAATAGTACGTCGGCTGTCATCGACATTCGTGCGTTGTCGGGTCCGTTCGGGCGGAGTCGGGTGCGGTCGGCTGCGCGTGCGACGATCTCGGCCCCGCAGGAAACAGGAAGTGGACTAACCGCGGGCTTCCGCTCCCATTCGTCGCCGCTCGCCGTTCGCCGGACGCGCACTGTTTCATTCACTAGCGGTGTCGACGCTGTATTTTATACCATTGAAGTAATATTATCTAGTTGTGAGCACAGACGGAAACGAGCGCGTAATACGCTGGTGTTTTGAGCAGCTCTTACTTCGAAACACTGTAATGACGTTTGAATGGAATGCGTCCTAATGGATGGAGAGCATAGAATATTTCATAACAAAACTCCTATCTATACTTTTAATCTTTTTCATACTATACTAATGATAGATCACTTGTCACAAAAATACAAAAATATTTTGTATAGAAACTATTTTTTTATATAATTATTTAACCTTTTTAGCCTAACGGATAAGCAGACAAGCTTCGTGATAGAAAGCACTCACCGTCACCCATGGACATTTGCAACACCAGAGGAGTCTTAAAAATAAAATGAAACACCTTAAAACTAAATACTGTAAAAGCATAACCTAAACGATTTATAGGTAGTCCAGGCCCATGCGATATGGTGCCAAGAACCCGTGCCCATTCTCGTACTGACTAAAGATCGCAAGTCCTTACGCGAGATAGAAACCAGCCCTCTTTTCACCAGCAGCATCTGTCAAACGTGGAACTAATTGTTGAACATTTTTTAATACTCAAACAATATGGACCAAACGTTTCAAAGCCAAGCGGAACAAACACATAATCACTGCTAGATGCGCTGTTTGGGTTCTTACATAAATATATTTGGATTATTGATATAATTATGTAATGCTTTCTATGTCATCATAAAGAATGTGTCTTTATGATGACTTAGAAAGCATTAACTAATAAATTACCCACTAATAAATTCCTGGTAAATTTCCAATAAGTTGTTTGAGCCTCTGCTTGGGACTCGGCAAACCTGACGTAAAAATGCAATCAAAATTTAAAACTCAAACTTGTATCGCATTTTGAAATATTTATCTTTAAATTTAGCTTTACGTAATATAAAGTTACGTATTTTTTCTAACAAAGTTCTTTTTCTTATGCGAGTTTAGTCGTAATCATTTCAATTTAATAACATTTTTTCTGTCAATAACAAGTAACCCTTCAAAATTCTATGCCATTCTTTGAGAGCTCCAACTTAGACGTGCCAACCTATTACTAATACTATTTTTTATGTGAGAAGAGTAGCAAACAAGCAAGCAAATCACCTGTTGTTAAGTGGTCGTAGCTCATAGACATCCACGTATAACCACAAACACGACCAAAATTCTATCGGAGTTCGAACGTAGATCCGTTGCTACTCCTGAGGATTGAGATGGACGCCTCGCTTCAAAGTGCATTATTATTATTATTATTATTATTATACAGATAATCTAACTTAATACTAATAATACAGATTTGTATTAAAAACTAATCCTTGTTATTCAATAGCTTCATTCTTAAATTAACAACAAAACTTGGACGTCACTGCGTTGATCTATTCAGAAAATGGTGACAAATATCTCGTGACGTCACGGATCGTGGGCGAGTGATTTAACAAGGGTTAGTTAGGAGCTCAATGAGTTTATGACGTCACAACTTGCCTCAACTCGCCTGTTTATGCAGTAACCTTTAGGGCGCGTATACGGTGCGTCATACAGAAAATAAGTGGGCGCAGGCTATATCCGTACATAACACTATATTAGTATATTTCAATATGCATTACAATTCAAATTAGATGCCTTTCAAGTGTTTTTCCATTCGAATGACTTGTCTCCCTACATTTATGTATTAGGTAAATTCATGTAATAGGTATTTACAATTTATACGAAGTTATTGACTACCTATCTTTGTATATAGAGAGAGTCAAATAAAATCAAACAAACTTTTATTAGGCAAGTATGGTTTAGACCTTACAATACAATACAAGTATGATGTATTGTGCACCAAGACAGAAAAAAATATCAAAATAGCAGTTTATAGTTGTAATTAGAAGGCGGTCTTATAGAAGTTAGTGATATTAAAGAGTTTATATAAGGGGCTTAAAAAAGAGTATATTCTAGATTTTAAACTAATATCTATTATATATTTTACTATATAACGGGTACTCATGATTTACGTTTTTTAAAGACCGATATTTCGAACTAGTCGTCGAGGCTGAACTATGATGGCGGTTGGAAACAATTGGCTAAAAAGTTACCAGTTTAGTAAGGAGTAAATAAAAATCAACAGAGAAGTCAAACGGGTAAATGTCACAGCATTCCAATTTGTTTTTCAGGGGTAGCAACTATCCTGTGATTGATTTCTGGTAAAATTCAGTACTTTCTTTTACTAAATATATCCTTAATTGTTTTACAATGTTTAATATAATTATTATTAAATAGCATAGTTTGAAGGGTGAGGTACCACCGCCACCCTCACTATGCATCATGAAGTAATTCCTTGTTTCGTCTGCAGCTTCATTGCCGAATCACAAGCGAAGCAACACGTCTACGTACGATCTCAAAATCCTCAGTCTTGAGGTTATCTGTAGTATGTTGAGTCCAAGTGAGTGTAACCAATAGACATCCACTTGTCTATTGGTTACACTGGCTCCACATCAGGTGGTCTCAACTCGATTACTACTTTTTATGTTTACATGCTCGTTTCCTTCTCACGAGCAAACCACCTGATGTTACGTAGTCTCAGCCCATAGACATCCATGTACAACCAGAAACACGACCGAAATCCTATCTGAGCTCGAACTCGATATGTTGCTGCTCCTGAGGACTAAGATGGTCGTCTCGCTTCAAAGTGTAGACCGCAACTGCTCCTCTCCAACCGAAACATAAGTAATGCTTTACGGCACATTATGACTGCGGTGGTACCTCCCCAGTCGAAATATAGTCTTCCCACCTTTACGTACTTCCACTTCTAAGATAGAAAAGCTTCGATAACACGATCTCGTATGTTCGCGAAAACTATAACTTTGTTTTACTTGTGTTTACTGCCATTGACGTCGGCGGAAGCCTCAATGAAACTCCATTCTTACTCTACTTCCGCCTGCTATCCTTGTCGCACGTCTCCTAAATACCCAGGTGAAACTGAGATGGCACTAATTTCACTATTCGTACTGTCATTCAACAATTTCATTGATTGTGAAAGTTGTTGGATTCAGCTGTTTTAGTACGAGTTGTTAAATACCAACATGATAACTGCTTTGTTCAGCATAATTTGGTCGAGATAATCGTTGTTTATGTATCAATATGCGAGGAAACACTTTTAGAACATAAAGAACAGCAGAATATAAAGAAAGCATAAAAAGAAGAAGAAGAAGAAGGAAGAGTGTAAGATTTCGTATACAGGCAGTCCTCGGCTGAGGTCGTTTCGATTTACGTCGTTTCAAGTTACGTCTATTGTTTTGACAAACATAGTCAATTGATTCGATTTGCGGCATAGGAGAATTCACTTGTCGCGAAAAGAATTGATAGAATTGATATAGAGGATAGAGGTAGAATTGATAGTTTCTTTAAGCCAAAAGTTTAATTTATTATTTCTCATTATATGGATTATTAAAATTGTATCATTATTATTAACATTAATAACACACAAATACAAAAAAATAACTAGCTATTACATAGGTACATATATAACAATATTAAGAACTTACCTTTGATAATAAACTATGTATATCCTTTGTTATAAATGCATTTTTTTGAGTCCTTGTGGATCCTAACCCTTGAGTTTTACATGTAAAAATATGAAAAATATGTCTCGACTTCCGTCGTTTCGCTTTACGTCGCGTATTTGGTGAACCTAATATGCCGTAAATACGAGGACTGCCTGTAGTTTGAACTTTATTTGAGGAAAAAAGTAATAAAGCATAATAAAATACGCAATAGTGAGTTATAAACAGTCGCACGGAGTAGATATTTTCACTAAAGAATTTTAAAATTGCCGATCGACTGAATAACGTTCCAGTTGTATTTAATATTTTTCAAATGTGCTTTCGGCAATAATAGGTTGCGTAAACAAGCGTATATTTTATTTGTAAAGTACATATTAATTTGTTACAGTCAAGTTTCGACTGTCCTTAGTATTATAAGTGTTAATTTACTTCCTCTACCTACAAAACCTACCTATATAATATGATATGATAAGATACCAGACGAGACGATACGACTCGATACTATATGATACAATACGATACGATAAGATATGATATGATATTCTATGGCATACTATAACATAGTAGAAAAATATTTACATATTTCATGGCTTAGTATAAATGCGATCTCTTCCAGCCAAACTCTGCTTCGGAAAAGGTAGGCACTAGAAAATGGATAGAGGGTGAGTTATATAGAGGAAGTGGAATAAAGATAAGGTGACAAAATTCGAATAAAATAATGGAAAAATACATAGCAATATAACTATTAAAAATAAATCAAAACAAATCTATTTTTTATTGCTTTCACAACAGTTACATAATCTATAAACTAGGTTAGAGCCATCCTAGTATACATTAAAATTTGCTGTAGATTGAAAGACTTAAGGTTTAAGATGTAGTGATTACTACAGAAACAATTACGTTCAGACGTGATCACGATCAGTGCAACTGGTTAATATTAGAAATTATGTATAGTTTTTAAACTAGTATTATCGCGAAATTTCAACATTATGTTATATAACGGGTACTCACGATTAACACTTTTTATTTGTCGATATTTCAAACCAGTTGCATGGCTCGTGGTCACGCCGGCGTGAGTACGCAGCCGTAAGTACCCGTTATATAACATAATTGGTTAGTAGTTTAAAATCATATGAGTAGACACCAGTCGCGTCAGAGCCGACATAAATTTTTTTGTCGGCTCCTTCGTTCAGTGCGTCTTAGCTTTAATTGCCCCGCCCGAGAGGAAGCACTAAGTAGGAAATAATAATTGAAGCGAACAGGGAACGTTCATATCCGGCGCGAGCGGAAGTAACGCCATACGCCTCGGCGGGGAAGCAAGCCCCTTTCTCCACAGAGCCCACGCATTGGTTCATTCACGCGAGCGTGGGAGAATTTGGAAGCAATTCAACGGATTGTGCATATGGTTTCTTAAAACATGACCCTAAAGTAGAAGTCGGCAGCCGTCGACAACGTTTAAGACGGAAGAGCCAAAAATTGCAATTTGCAAATGTTCCCATATTTTAAAGAGCCACTAAATTATATTTAAGTGATTTGATATCTGTCTTGATGCTCCGATTTCAACATGACTTCTACTGCCAAATAGCTTTTGTTATGAGGAGTAAATAAATCTACGAACTAAGTCGCGACCACGGCTAGGATGAATATAAACGTGCAATTGTTTGTTTTAGCAGAAAAAATATTTTAGTTATTAAATAATAATAAAAATAAATTATAACTACTGTTATTGATATAAATACAGAATTTGTATTAGATAGTCATATCTATGGATACATTTTAAGGATTTTGACAATAAAATAATTTATGTGTATGAAGCTGGAGAGCCAACACTTTTCATTCAAAGCCGCATGTGGCTCGCGAGCCGCAGGTTGCGCAATCCTGCCCTAAACTCTGTCTCAAACAATAAATTTTATATCTAAGTATCAATATAATTATTTATTACGGTTAATCGACTCCACGAGGGACCAAAGGGCTGGCGCTTACCTCGGCCAGAGGATTAGTCTGGCTAATTTTACATTACACCCTTGACATTCATTAAGTGTATGTAAACCTTACAATGAAAAAAAAAAGAATTTGAATTTGTATTTATAACTAGTTTTAATAATGACGTTATGTACAATACTTCATAATCCGTATGTACACGAAAACTTTACAAGTAAGTCCGAAAAACCATTCGAAATGATAGAAAAATATGACAAACTCTGAATACGCTAAAGCAGATATCTGCTGTCTGATTAGATATGTTTCTAACTACATAGTCATGAATGAATGTGAAAACACAAGTTGAACCGGCATGCCATGGTTAGGTACCAGAACGCCCCACTCGGCTCGCTCCAGTAACGAGGGTATGAATGAACGCAGCTGAATCGATAACACTGACAGACGGAAGGCGGATCTCAATTATATATACACATTTTATTAAACACTAGCGACCCGGGGCCAGCTACGCACGGGTAATGGACTTTATATTTACTTGCATTATTTTTCTTTCATACATGCATCCTGTCATTACCGACGACACAATTTACTATATTAAATTTAATTTTTAACTTGTAGCTCAATTTAAAAAAAAATCTTAACTTATCATACACTAAAACCTTCCTCAGGAGTCGCTCTAACTGTAGTTGAAAACTGTGAGAAAATCCGAAACTTTATTTTATAATATTTAAAGATTAGCATCGCCTCAACTTTTCTTTCGTAAAGTTGTGACTGAAATACTGTTTTAGGTTTAATTCATGTTTGGAAAACGACAGCCCATTGTACATATGTCCCACAGTGGGGCTCGAATCTTTCCCCACAGACTGGGCAAGACCTGGAGCATATTCCATCACATTTCTGCATATTGGTGGAGAGATAAGTTAGTAGCTCTTCCAAGTTTTCTCCCACAATCTTCTATAGGATGTACAGGGTTTAACGACTGTCATCTATCGGTTATAACTGGAACCGATTGCGTAACATGTCCTAAGTACCCAGCGCACAAATTTGCCACTAGCGGTCACCCATCCTATTTCCGACGCAGACGACGTAGCTTAAAATGTCATTGCACACACAAACCGCGGCATTGCGGTTCGTTCAAGTACACAAGTTAAATCCGGTTTAACGAGGGGAGGCAGGAAGTATAAAAATACTTTCTCATACTATTCTTATGGCCGAATTACCTAAATGGTCGAGGTGAGAATTGCTTTAATTATTCCACTGATGGAAATATTACAGTGCCTACCGCAACTCCCTTAATTATTTTAATTACTTTTAGTAATATTTCGATTAAAGTATAAAACATATTTAGAATATAATATAGACGGCAGAACGAGGAGGTACAATCGACCTGGTCTGCATGCCCTCGGTCGAACTATTTAAATGTAATGCAACCATCTTAGCCCTCAGGAATAGCAACAAGTCTACATAAGATTTCTAATACAGGTTCAATACTATTATAGTTTAGATGTGGATGTCTATTGGCTTTAACGACAGCTTAAAACTTGGACATCTGCACGTTCGTTTACTACTCTAGTAACATAAAAAGGAAAATTATTATTTACCGAGAGAGCGTTCGTAAAAACTCTTTTAGTTATATACTTTGACTTTTATAAACGGCCGTAGGTTCCTTCGTTATCAGTTATAAGTTATAGTTACTAAATAAAAATACTAATGTTCTCTGAATCATAATTTTAATAGTGTTCCAATTAATAACTAAACCATTAAAACTAGGATCGCTGGGAACTTATTAAAAAAGTAATGTGTGCATTATAAAGATGCAATGGCCGGATATGTAATTTGTGCTTGCAAAGGCTTCAAGAATCTCTACTATTATATAATAAAACGTTTGTTAGTTTGTTTGTTTATTTGACGCAAAAACTGATTAAAAATACCTTGAATTTTATACACGGAATGTGTGTACATCTGTTTTTGTTATAGGCAGTGTATTTTTTAGTTTGAAAACATCAAACGAGTTAAAAAATAATATTTTAAATAGGTTATATAGGGCTTTTAAGCAAACTTCTTCAAATTACGTATATTTGCAAAGATTATAGCAAGTATTTAAGTTTGTTTTTCGCAGGCAAACACGCAATATAACGCTTGTCTCTAATTATTATAAAACAAAGTCCCCCGTCGCGTCTATCGTCTGTCTGTTCATGATAAACTCAAGAAGTACTGGACGGATTTTCTCACAGTTTTCAATAACAGGCAGAGCGCTTCCTGTGGCAGGTTTTGGTGCATAATAAGTTAAGTTATTTTATAAATTGGGCAAGAAATTAAATAATTAAATTCAATATAGTAATTCAGTCGTTTGAAAAAGATGTTTCTAATTATTAGTTTTTGCAACTAGGTAATGACTGGATGCATGTATAATATGAAAAATAATGTAAGTAAATATGAACTCTATTACTCGAGCAAATCTGAGCCGAATCGCTAGTATGTATATAATATTATCTCGTATATTATTTTTAACCAATATTTTTGAAATTACGTTTATCTGTAGTTTATAACTGGTATATAAGCTTGTTTTTCGCAACCAAACACGGATTATAACGCTAGTTAGTATAAATGCGACTACTTGTCGTATTTGGTATTCGTAGTGGCATTAACATTGAAGCCGGTCCACAATCTGGTTCTCCATATATTCAGTGGTGGAGTCGTGTTCAGTAATGCCTGCGTTAGGCTCAAGCCTGGGAAAACGTACACAAACACGACCACTCGTTTTTATGACATGCTCACTTCCCGCAGATGTACCGCGTTTTCTGTTCAGCGTATAATAAATAATCGTTGTATATATAGAAAGTGACTGACAAACCTAGAGACAGTAAACCTAGGTTTCTAAAATTTTGCTAATAAGTTCCTTTCGTCATCGTATCGCGCAGTTATCGTAAGTGCGCACTAAGAAAGAAAAGAAAAGAAATTTTAGAAATTCCAGCACTTAAGAGGAAAAATAAAATATGAAAATGTATGATTTTTGGATTTTAGTTATAGATTTGTTTGAAGTATACGTCTAGGATAAAAATAGAGCTGCATGGTTAGTTGAAATGTATTATTAAATTGACTGCTATTTTTGTGAGAAGAGAAGGGAACGAGCGTGCAGACCTGATAATGGTACGTTGTTGTAGCTCATAAACATCACATACAACCTCAAACAGGACTGAAGCCTGAAGAAGTAGACACGTTGCTACTCCCGAGGTAGTATTAGTAGTAGTATTATGTAATATTTGAATCAATAAAGGAACATTTTAAAGTACTGCCTCTTTACAATGTAATATACCTATATACTCAATATAAATACGATCGCAAACAGGTACTACACATATATTATTACTTATGTAATAGGTATTTAAATGAAGGAACGTTTATAAAGCACAGATTATCAGATTAAAAGTTATACAAAAATAGTGACGAAAGACGTGTTCTCACCTGCAAATATCTGAGAGATTATATTTCGAAATTGGCTATAGTAATTTGAAAAACATGCCTATTTTAAGTGTAGGTCGACATACGACTGCCGACAGCTGTTTCATTCAGCTCAGGCGTTAAGCCGACCGTGTCGGGAACATTACAACTCATTCTACTCCCACAACACAATTTCAACTTTAAGTCTGTGTGGGAAAGTTTAAATTTGATTATCAGGCTGTGCTTGGGTGAGTAAGGTGAGGTTTACCAATAATTATGTAAGGTCCGTTACAGACAGTGAACGCTTCCCACCTTGGAACAGCGCTTTCATTAAATAAACCAGTAGATCGAAGTGACTAGAGTAACTCTATACACCGAGATATAATCTGCAAATTGCAGGCCCATAACTAACAGTGTTCGTGTTTCAATTTTGCTATAAGTTTTGTAATTTCACTCCCGACGTCCGACGTTCAACATATTGCATCGATCTTATTCTTGTAAAAAGTTAATGAGGTTTTGTAAAGAGAAAGATAAGTTAAAAGAAAGTATATGTTATTTTACATCGTAATTATAAATAAAAAACTAACATATAAATTGCCTATATTAAAATGTAACTAAACAACTAGTTTATTAAGTTTTAACAAAAACAGTGACTATTTTTATACAGATTATATTTATTTTTTCGACTAAATACAGAATTAACAAAAATAATCGTAACTATTTCTTCGCTCAAAATAATTTTAACCAAAATTTACAACTTCATTTTGTAATTTTGTATATCGGAAGCCTTTTATACCAAACATTTACTTTATAATTATATAAATATAAAGTAAATGTTTGGATAAATTATACGTCTTTGCATCTCGCAAAAGATATACCATCAGTTTAGTCATCATTTTGCAACAGGTTCGAAATATCTGCAATTAGAATAATGATAATATATTTATAGTTACGTAACTACATAATTTATAATTTTATAATGTCTTTTTGAGCATTCTCCGTAATCGCTGGCAATCAACGACATTTTTCTCCTAAAGTAAACCCATACTGCATCAAATTTGCACGCCCCGCCGACTAAACGTAGATGAATGGAGCGCAGAGGTCCGCAATTGATAAAATTTAATAGGTCAGGTTGAATGGAAGTAGCATCTGTCGTGCCAGGTGTCCGCCATCTTGCGACGTGCCAGGACAAAGGGTGGAGCAGCCCTGCGATCTGATAACATCTTGAATTATGGATGCGTTCGAATTAAGATTGTTTTTTTCACAATAAGAGTACTTATAGGTACAATATAGAGCGTATTACATACTGGTAGGTTAAAAGTACGTTCATAATTTTTTTACTGTGTTCGTATTTTTCAAACAATTTGTCCTACATTTGTCGTTACTTGTTTTGATACATATCTTGCGCCGAGAATTGCGATTGCTATTAAGCGCGAGAATACTGACGGCACAGACACCGTGTAAATTATTCAGGTTAGATTTTTTTATAGTAAGGTTATTAAATGTTTTATTAATTATATATATTGAAACATATTCATTTGTTATTTATCACACAAATGAAAAATTACCATGTCAATGTAATAAGTAATGTTTTTGCTTATTAATTTAGAGAGAACCATAACCTTAGCCATATAGATACCTACTTAAGCAAGTACTATTTTCAATTATAGGTAAGTATGATGTAATGAGAGAAATGCAATTTACGTACGTCTAGTAGTACCTACTGCTCTTTTCAACTCGTCTACAGTCCGCCGGCTGCAGTCCCCAAAAATGGAAACGTATGTACTAAAGAAATAAATTTAATCAATAAAACCTAGTGATTATGTAGAGCGTAAAATACTGAAAGCTTATTAACATATAAGACTTGAAGATAAGAGAAAACTCGCTTAAACACTCATAAGTTACAAGTACGCACGGATATCTATTTTTACGCGTTGTAAACTGAAATTAATTAGTGGCCGTCATTTAATCTGTGGAGTGTAGGTGCGTTCCCACGCCGGGCCGGAAACGCCCGCGCCCCGTAAGCCGGGCCCCGGGGCTCCGCTCACGCACGCACCGTGAACTAGCGACCGTGTGCTCAGCTGCGAAATACACTGAGAAGCACGTATGGCGAAATGTTTGGGACGAGCTGCTGGCTCAGTGGAAGGACGGACAGTCCCGGGAATAATTATTAACTTTATTTTCTTTATATAAGACTAACAATCCACTCCGACATCGCACAGTTGTATTTATGTCACACACATTTCACATTACAAATCTTTGAGGAGTGACTACGTTTTATACTATGTAAAGTGTTGCCAGCAAACACAAGTTTCCAACCGAAATAACTTTTTATTTCACAGTGGATAATGTTAAATAAAAAAAAAACACTAAAATTAATTTCTAAAGTAAAAATATTACAAATTGGCAATTACTAATTATAATAAAAACGATTGCGGACGTCTCTCAAACATATTTTAGCGTAGTCACCCTTACTCTATTCAGGAGCAGCGAATTCTTATGTTGATATTAGGCGCTAATGCTTCCTTCCGTTCCGTTTTACATCCGGTACGTTATTGTCGTAACGTACCGATTTCAATGCATCTGTTATGTACAGAGTGTTGTCATTGTGTACTAAGCTCTACATATAGTACACATGCCACGCAAAGGGTCCACATATAGTATATATACGATGCAAAGCGGTATACTGCCCTCTACATATTATGGCGCATAACGCTAACGTTGAGCGCTAAGCCGAATTAATTAACTTATTAAAAATTATATTTATTTATCCATTTATTTATTATAAGTTACACACAACGAGAAGTTTAAATAAGAACTTATAATGAAAAAAATCTATCATTAATACTGTACCTGTACTGTGTTAAATAAACCTTTTTGAGAAAACGTCTTAAAATAACATTATACATAATAATAAAACTAGATAAAATATAACAAATTATACGATATAAAAAATATAAAATAAATACTGGTTATAGTAATAAAAACTAAGGAAGAAATATATTTACTTAACATATTTCGTGTATTTATAATATTTGTTTACCTTATTTTTACTTATATTTGTATACTTTTAAAGTATTCCATGTTATGTTTAAGACGCTGTATGTTAATATATATTTTATATGTTCAATTAAAAAAGAAGTATATACGAGAATAAATGATATTGCAACAAAAAGATAATGAAATAATAAATAACAACAAAACAATGCAACCCTTACACATCCATGTACAAAAAGTACAAATGTACAAATAGTAGTATGTACAAATATGACTGAAATCCTATCTGAGCTCGAACGTAGATGCGTTGCTACTCCTAAAGACTAAGATGGTCGCCTCACTTTAAAATGTAGCCGGCAACCGCACTTCTGCAACCGAAACACAACTAGTAGTAAAATATGTACACATCGCTTTTTTGCTTCAATAACGTATTATCTTAAAAAACAAAATTTTACAGTAGAGCATTTTTTTACTTCCAAAAAATAATTTTACTTAATTGTGTATTTTG
>DWON01003422.1:0-18072 GCA_018251015.1 Phocides pigmalion okeechobee
TCTTAGTCCTCAAGAGTAGGAACGCATCCGCGTCCATCCTTAAATACAACTTCTGTTCTATTTGAGATTGGACGTGGAACGTAGAAAAAAAAAGGTCCTCCTTGTTACTTCAATTTAAAATAACACAGACTATATAGTCCTAAAAGACAAGACAATCAATAGTTTTTGTGTTTAAAAATAAAAAAAAATGTAGACATTCATTTGCTTTTAATGTAAGGATATCAATATTTCTAGTGTGTCAACATAAAAAATGTAAAGATAGATTTGAAGCGGGTTTTCAATGGTTAGTTTTCAACGGTTGTGTATACGTAATTTTTAATTAGGTTCAATAATCAATTAAATTTGCAAGCAGGTGGTGGGAATGCGGAAACGTTTTAATTTCGCGAGTGACCTCTCCGGCCCAGTGCGAGGTTGGCGCGACCTCTCGCGCAGCCTTAGAGCGACCTCTGCCAAGGCTGCTCGGCGAACTTTCGTAACTCACACGACACCCGTTTGTGGATACATGGATGGGGTACATTAGGAATGAAGCCGAACCTACAATAGATTTCTAAATTACTTATATCCGTTTTAAAGGACATATAAAATTATTTTTAAATAGGTTCAGGGTTATAAATTTGTCGGATTTTTTAACTTTAAAAGAACACGAATTAGCAAAAGAGTGTTCAAACAACCTTTTGCAAATAGTTGCAAATATGCGTGCAGGCCATCTTATGGTTAACATATACTTATTAATAAATATAAATTTTAAATAAATTTGCTTACCTAAAACAGTTAAAAGAGGTATTATGGACTTTTTTGTTAATAAATTTCTTTGGTGTCGTATGATTTTAAGCATCATCACGAAATCTACATATTTGATTATAGAAAGGATGCTCACGAATAACGATTATCAATTGTTGTCGTTGTCACGGCTAAGCTTTCTTTGAAGTTTGTTAAATAAAAATGTATATATTAAACACAGGTGAAATCGTGTGCTACAACTAGTTTCATACAAAAACCGCCAGGCAACCTTCTCTAAGGCTACAGTGTGATAAACTTTCGTAACAATTCGCACAATATAAGCCTTTATTCCTTTTTCTTTGGCCGTGACGAGGTGTTAAGTGGTCGTTGGCAAGGGCGTGGTGTCTTGTTACGGGGTGCTAAGTAGTAAAACTGCTAGTAGGCGGTCATACATAGTCTTAACCGATAAAAGGAGACTGGTTTGCGTAGAAGACGGTTGTACCACTATACTCATAATCCGCCGTGAAGCAACGTTTGTCGGCCGTTGTTGTCTGGCGACCATCTAAATCCTCAGGAGTAGCAACGCATACAAGACCCATATCGATAGATATATGTACCTATACATACATATACTATACATGACGATTGATAGGACTTTCGCCTTGGTTACGATTAGACGCTAATATCCATGGGTTGCAGAGACCATTTAACATCAGATAGGCTACCCACTAATTTGCTACTACTTTGATGCCATATATGAGATAGACTCAAGTATTTCAAAGTTAATTTAAAAAAGAGAAAAACGCTCTTTGACCTAATATTTTTATACAAAATTCTTAATAAAAATATTGATTGTCCTGAAATACTCAAGCTTCTTAATTTTAAATTAAGACTTCCTTGTTACCCTATTCCCTTATTTGATCCTCCCGGACGTAAAATGATATTAGGCAAGAGCTCGCTGATTGCTATACTATGTAAAGAGCTAAACAATTTCACCTGTCATTTCGAAACGGACTCAAGTCCATTAATTAAAACTTTTCAGGAACAACAGAAATATGTTTATTATAAAAAAAGTTATGAATGGTAAAGAAACGGAACATAGGAGTAGTTAAATAAAAGAAAGATATACTTTTTGTGACTTTTATTTATTAAAAAAAAGCAGTTATCATACAGTTATTTTTGATTGAAGTTTCAGGACTAATGCCTCTTTCAAAATGACCTCTCTGATGTTCATACAAAATCAATTATTAAAGGAGAACTGTTACTAATAAATTATCTTGAGTTTTTTGATATTCATTGTTTGCTGAAGCCATGCAAACATTTCTGTATAGAAAGTATGCTACTCTGCTGGCACATATCTTTCTAGTTTTTTTAAATCAGACATTTTCTTGTCATTGATTGGCACTTTACCAGCATATGCAGAAGTATTATTTGATGGTAAGGTGGGCCTGATACCCATTTATACCGACAGTTGCGTTTCATTTCATTAGGAAGGGGCATTAGTCCAGGACTTGTGCCATTTTCAAACAGACTTTAATGGTAGTGTGCCTTTTAAGTTACTTTTCACAGGGAATATGTAAAACGCTTCAATAAATAAAATGGCGCCAAAAAGTGATTTTTAAAAAAAGTGGGACTCGTGTCCTTTTCGAAATGATGGGTTCAGTTGGTTTGCTCTAGAATCAACGGACATTTTCTCACTTAAATTTAAACATTTTCACGACCTTTTGCTCAAAAAAATCCGTAACTAACTTAAAATATAAAGTGATACATGTAATTAATTCATTATAATTATTAAATATAGACACTAAAATTGCATTCAGTGTTTACCTGTTATTAATAGATCATTAAGCAATATATTCTACTTTATTTTAAATATGATCTAAAACGTACAAAACAAGAATATTTTGTAGACTTAGATACTTCTTATCGGGACAGTAAAAACTATTATACTATTATAGAAACGTAAACCATGTATTCTTTTCATTTTTCAGAATTTAAACTGATATGGTACAATTTATATAGTTTCGATTGAAAGCCTTTTTTAGATAAATCATATTTGCCTTTAGTTTTTAAATAAATGTAAGCCCTCATTTTGCTTAGCCATTGTCGTTGGTGAAAGGCGGTAGTATCTTATGTTACCATCTTGTCGTAGGATGGTCTATAGTGGATATTATGTAGATATCATATTCCAATACCCTAACAGGGTGCGTGCTTGTACTGATATTGATTTGTAAGATCTGACTTACAAAATAAGCATGAGCAATAAAGAATTTAAATTTGAATTTGATTCTGAATGCCTATCAAAACCATAGCTCTCCTTTTGCTACGCCGTAGTCTGGTAAAAACTGGAGATATTACAAACATTTAGTAGGATTAAGTATAGTGGTCGTAAACGGTCAGTGCGTACATGCATATTGTATTTGACAGCATGACGCGCGTATGTCGAAGCCTGAAGCGACCTTTCTGTAGCCTCCACCCGTGACCTTTACGAAGGCTCAAGTGCGATAAACTTTCGTAACTCAGGCTGACCATGCTGTACAACAACCGTACATATGGAACTACTAGTATTCGACCGATTATCGTTAGTATCTATGACATCAATTTATTTATTGTGGACGTCGCTGGGATAAATAATTGAAATAAAAATTATGATATATTGTCTCGCATGTATTGACATACAAAATAGTAAACTTTTTGTCGTATATTTGAAGTATAAAATAAAAATAGAGTATTTTAACTATTTTACTTAAAAACAAATAACAAAACAGAGTTACGTATTAGGTAATATATAATAGAATTAATATAATATAGAATAGAATAGAATAATAGAATAGAATTAATTCAGCCCAGCCTATTAATCAGTAAAATAATCCTTTCATAAAAACTAGATTGTTAAAAGTACTAACAGACGAAATGTATATAGCAGAATGTGCCTATTAATGTTGTTCATGTAAATAAGGTACTTGTTTATTTTATTTCCTTTTGGCAAATGCAATTTTACATACATAATACATAACTTCCCACATAAAAAAATCATAACAAAGTACAACAAATTCATAAACAGGATCGGCGTAAGTAGACATCTAGGTGTATAAATTACGTGGGGGTTTTGAATAACTTTTATTTATTTAAATTCCTGAGATATTTGTATTTATTTTGTATTTGAGGTGCGTTTGTTTTTATGAGATATTAATTTCAACATTCCACGAAATTGTGTCTTTCTCTGTATATTTTAAACTATGACTATACTTGCAGCAATTTTTCAACAAAAAAATAATTTGGATGAAATATGTTGTGTACTTTTCAGGATTGGAACAATTTGATGTTGTCTTGATTACGGTACCCATATGCACTTGGCAGCTTTACATTCCACATTGCCGATATTTATAGCCATTTGCTTGTCAAACACGCATAACACGCATGATATTCGTTAAAAAAAATGACAACGTTATGTTCTTGAAAAATCTTATGAAATATATTTATTCTCATATATACAATGATGAAAATCTTAAAACTAATTAAAATAAAAACCTAACCTAAACAATCTAAAGGGAGTCCGTGCCCATGCGGCATGGTTCCGAGAACACTAGCTGTATTCACGCGCTGGATAGCAATCGCTATTCTCTGCGCGAGATATGAGCCAGCCCTCTTGTCACCAGCAGCGTCGTTCAAACGTGGTACTATTTGTTTGAAATGAAATTGGCTATAAGGTTATATGCTTTTGTATTTTGAGTTTATGTCTATATTTAAGCTATATTTTGGTCCGATTCATTGAAAACTGACTACTGGCATGGTATTTTTAACGATAGGTCAGTTTAGCCCTGACCACGAGTCATGCAACTGGTTGGAAATATCGGCAATAGATCGATAATCTAATACCCGTTACATAGTACTCGTAAAATGTGTAAATATCGCAATAATATAAGTTTAAAAACGTGTGTAATAAGATATGTATTTTTTAAAATACAATTAATAATTAATCTTTACTTTTTTTCCCAAACTAGTTGTAATAATACAGCAGCTAAGTGCGATTTTAACTTCAAATGCAGATTGAATTTGACAATTTATGGATTGTGGTCCGATCCACGTCAAGGCAATAATAGCCACTTAATAAGGAAAGCATTCCATTTAGTTTTTTTATGTGAGCTAAGTAGCAAACGAATATGCAAACCACCTGAAGTTAAGTAGTCGCAGCCCATAGACATCTATAATAACCATAAACACGACTCAAATCCTGTCTGAGCTTGATCATAGATACGTTGCTACTCCTGAGGACTAAGATGGTCGCCTCGCTTCAAAGTGTAACCAGCAATCGTACATCTCCAACCGAAGCACAAGTAATGCGTTACAGCCGATTATGACGGCGGTGGTAGGTACCACCGGGGAGGTCCCCGGTCGAACTACAGTTCTCTAACCTGTAAAGTATACATATAAGTATTTTTAGCAGAAATACCCAATACCCTTCAAGGTTTCCTCATGATGTTTTTATCACTGAATGTATGACCCGGAATTATAAAGAGAGAATAAGATATTACTGCGTTTAAAGTACTCGACTCACAAGAGTTTTTAACATTGATTTTGGACCTTGTTTCAAGAAATGTAAGGTCAACCCTGACTCAGGCCCTTAAAGGTACAATCCCAAGAAATATGGGATGTTATTATGGGATAATTCGCGTTATCGCATGAAATTGGTATTTATCCTTAATATTTACGTTTAAATGGTAAAGTTTCTTTACGTCATCATGACTTTTCCTTAAAATGATGTTGATGATGTAATAAAAGAGATTTTAGATTTATCTTTTTATTGGCAGGTTTTTAGATTTATCTACTCCGGAGGACTAAGATGGTCGCCTCGTTTCAAAGTATAGCTGGAAACCGCACCTCCAATCGAAACACAAGTGACGCTTTACGGCGGATTATGAGGACGGCGGTGGTACTTCCCCGGTGGCTTAGAGGCAAATTTTCATGGAAAGGTCATTACAGGTTTGATAAACAGAAAAGTATAAATTGTTTTAAATTTCTTTAATAATTTCAGGTTCGTTATATTGTCTATTCTCTATACGGTCCACACTTGTATAAATACTGACGATATAAAAAGACTAACTGTAGTCTTTGTTCGTGCATTTAAGTTTTGTTTTCTTTACAATATGCAGTTGCAATGTTTAAAATAGAATGTGAATACTTTAATATGTATAAATATATTCGTATATGTAGACGTACATAGGTTTTAGATGTACTAAGTAGGTATATTAAACATACATTTTTAACTTATTTCAACTTTTACCATGGTTTTTTTAAGTTTTGTTTATATATACCCTTTTTTTTTTATGTTAGAAAAGTAAAAAAAAACATGCAGGTTATCTGACATTAAGCGGTAGCATTCAATCTTATACATCTTATGTGAACGACGCTGCTGGTGAAAAGAGGGCTGGTTCATATCTCACGCAGTAACTTGCGATCGCTATTCAGTGCTGGAATGCTGCTAGCGTTCGTGGCACAATGCCGTTTGGAGACGGATTTCTAGTATATTGTTTAAATTAGGCTTTTTATAATTAATTTTAAGGTATTCAATATTTGGTTTAATTAATCTCGTAAATAAAACTATTTTTTCTTGAACATTTCTATTCCTTCCCGAGGTCGTATGTAGATGCGTTGCCTCTCTTAAGGATTTGTATGATCGCCTTTAAGTGCCTTACCGACCACATCGCTCCAATTGAAACATCAGAATTGTATAACAGATTATAAGGGCGGCCCTGTCGGGCACTGCTGATAAAAGGTAGAAAGGCGTAACAGTTCGTCAGTCCAATGACGAAAAATTCCTTTACACACAACATTGTTTAAAACAAAAACCAAACGTGTATTTATTTTTCTTAAATCGTGTGATAAAAACTTTTTTTTGAAAACCTTAAAATCTTCAGAAATGTTCCTAAATTGTAATTAATAAAGGTGACACAGGTTATACGATAACCAACCAGAGTTTTAATATATTATTTTTTCTATAAGCTCTAAACGTGAAGCTAAAGTGATTAAAATAACCCTAAAAATAAAGATAATGACTTAGAAGTATACGCGAGTGTAAATTTGCTACTCTGGGTTTACCAAATTGAGTAATATATTACTAAGTACCTATGTAAGTATTTACTAATCCTATTAGTGACCTAAAAGTATCACGTTTCATGACAACCGATTAAATCTGAATAAACAATTTGATTGGTGCATTATTGTTGGCATTTTGTTTCTTAATTAAAAGTGGCAACACAATACAAAGTCAATGTGACGTAGTTTGGCGGGAAAAGAACTCACCTTGGAGTGACGCGCTTCCCGCGCTGCGACCTCGCTCGCGGCCGCGAACGCTCGGCGGCGATCGTCTACCTTCGGCGTTCTTCGGCGACTATCGTCCATTCTTCGGATTTGTTCGGGTGTCCTCGCTCTATGTCGGCTGTTATCCATTTTAATTGGTGCGAGATTCGCTTTTATTTATCTAATTGAATGCTCCACACGGCGCGATGAAAGCAAAATGGGTTTCACTCTTTTAACGACACGCTTTATACAAATCGAATAACTTTTAATGTACATAGACATGCCATTGCATTGAAAATTTTCAAGTACGTCACGTTTTATTTTGTGGAAGTTCATCTTACTTATTTCACTATATGTATTTTATAATTTCATTGTTAATTACTTCAAATTAACAGCATTTCACTGAAGACGGTGGAGATGCAATGGAAAAGTACTGATCCAGCTTGCGTCATTAATTTGCTATTGTTTATTCATTTGAAAATGTTTCAACTTCGTGTGATTTCTGGAAAATGGAAGAGATTTTAGATTTCGAATCTTATCAATTTTTTTTTATGTTACTTGTCTTAGTACAATAAAAGATTTTGTTACCGTTTCTAGTATCTGTGTGTTCCTAAATAATAATAAAATATGTTATATAAATAATTAAGTATGTAATTTTAATGACGACATTTTGGGATTTATTTATCGTGTGAAGGTCTCTTAAATTCTATTTGTCCAAAACAGGAGAGTTTGAACCAGTTTACACAGAGATTTAAGAAGTATAGTATAATCAAGTAAACCCAATCAACAAACTTTGTAATTTTTAATCGACTGCTCCTTGAGTTTTTTAATGTATGCATATAGATTAGTTCAAGATACTCGGATTGATTTACTTATTCCTTTTTTAATTTGTACGCAAATGGTACAGGCAGAATCAAGACAGCACTGAACTAATTGCTTTTATGAGTTTTCTCACAGCCTGCGGCTAACAAACGTTGACTAAACTTTTGTTTTAATTAAAACGCTGACTGCCTAAGTCGAGGTGAAAGAATCGTTTGTTATAAATCATCAGGAGTGGAAACTTTTACTGGTAAAACGATTTTCAATACAATATTTACTGTAAATGGAAAATTGGTTTTGTGTTCATAATAAATATATTATTTGTTTATTTTTTATATGTATTTTTGAAGTTTAAAACGGTGCGACTCTACATTTGTTTAAAAGAAAAATTGGTGGCATGAAAATTTCAATGAACTTGAGGGTAAGATAAGGCTGTCACTGCGTGACCCGATTCCAAATTCAAATCCATTTCAGGGTTTCCACAATGATAAGTATGGTGCTATAATAAAAATACGCGCGAGCATCCACCGGTGGACGGGGGCGCGGTGCAAAGTCAGTTCAGTGACTCGTGGGCCGCTGCGGCGAGCGGACGTGCGTGTAACGTGCTGAAACATTTACGCTGCGAGACTACGAGTGTGTGTGGAAATTTGAAAATTCTGACAGTGACAGGAGTGGAGTGCCGTACGGAGTTTTGTTGTACCACTAACTGGATTGATGGATGAATGATTTTTATATTGCATTTTTATATTGATTTTGTGTGCATGTTGACGGAACAGTGAACTTTTGGATTGCGTTTTGGATCTGGTAAGTGCGAGTCGTATTTTAATATTTTAAGCATCTGCATTTGCACACGTTTTGGATTCTAAATATTTGTTTTTAACTCAAAATACTCAGCCCGAGGCGTTTAATGACCTTTTGAGTGAAAACTTCAGTCGAGTTTACCAATATTTTTTTGTTTGTTTATATTTTATTTTTCATTGATAAACTCTACATCGTAATTTATCAAAGTACACGCTCCGGTACTGTGGCTGTCAGTCACTGTACACTTATCTTATTTTTATTGGGGCTAACGTTTAATTAAAGATAACAACGCCGTGTAGTTATTAAATTTCAAACGTGCTTTCTCTGTTTCTAATGTAACGAACGTTATGTATACATTTAATTAGATTTTTTTCATCCAACTTTTATTACGAGATTCAAAATGTTTTCAATTAGTACAATGTAGAGCCATTAACATTAACCTTTGAAAGCTTGAGCTTGCCTTAATGGTTATATTTGACAGCGATCTTTTAGCTATTATTCTATCATGCAATAGTATGTACTTTAAAACAATTATTAATTTATTGCCTAGCTTAAGATTATCTTTGTTTTAAATACCTCGAAGTTTGTCAACGGTTGTAAAATAACTCGTTTGGCGTCATGAATACAAGGAAATGTAATATTAGGATTGTTCTATCTCTAATTTAGATTTTTTTTAATTTGACACACACAAGAACACATAATTATTATTATAAGGCACAGATACAAAGATCAACAGAGCCGAAACCATTGAACTTAGAATCTTGAAATTTTGCAGTTAGATTATTTATGCAGCATAATTGAGTACTAAGAAAGGATTTTGGAATTCCACCCCTAAGGGGGTAGAATCGGGATCAAAGTTTGCGTTAACGTATGTAATGACTTCCGCGTGAGAAAAACCGCGGGCTAAGGCTACTTTTTATGCTATTCTTTGACTGAATTGTTCTGAATATGTTTTATTTATCTTGGCTGCACTTCATAGACGTTACTGCGTCAAATAAAAGCAAAAAAATCCCTTATGTTTGTATGTGTTACAACAGTCAGTAGCAAGGCTACATACAATATGTGTGTGTTCAGAATAGAACACACACATATGTATGTATAGGTTCCACGTATATATCTCACTAATCTGTTATCGACTATGAAAATTGTATGAATTTGCTGCTTGGAAGCAAAAAATTGATATAATTTTGTTGCTACAGCCTTCTATAGGTTCTATTTTTGTTTACTAGCAATGTGTTAGCTACGATGCTAATACATCCTTTGCTGTTGGTAGCAAAAATATGGATTCTATTGATGGTCGCCGCATCGTATAGATAAATGGGATTGTAGAAATAACTAGGGTAACCATCATTTAAAACAAGGCAAATCTACCCTAACCCCTACCCTAACCCTACCTCTAATGACTAATGATATTTCGAAATTCGTGTCACATGCTTGCAACATCTTTCAGAGTGATACAAAATTGCTGTTACGCAGCAAAAATTGGTAGCAATTTTATTTCCTTAAATAAATTCAATACTATGCAAATTTTATTACTACAACTACGTCGTAACAGAAAATATATCTAACTTTATTATTTTTTAAATCATAATTCAGAAATTACACGAGAGATTATGAACCCGGTATTATAGTACAAAAAGTACCTAATTCTATTTTTGGTTACCATTGCTGTGTTGGTCGTTCGCTGGTATAAAAAACCCTTTGTCTGCATAGATATGACATAAAATTTTAATAATAACATATTCTCCCACGTTTCCTCAATTTAATGTTTTCTCTTTTCCATTAGAAACAAGAGACAGCCTCTGATAGAATTACTATATTTTTGTCTTTATTTTCTATAAAATAGTACAAGTTGTGCCTGCTGTAAACTAATTATCTTAATTTACAAATCAGTTTTTAATGTATCTTGTAATAAATAGTTAGTACAATTGTCTCTACATTGCCTGTGTAGAGTTTAGAGCTTAAATACTGTTTATGTTTAATAGTATGTATTTAAATGCAAAATTGACAATATTACTCACGAAAATGTTGATTTTGGACCTTATTTCTAATGTCATAACAATTGTAGAGTTCGTGAAATAATGTTTCCGTGGCTCATTATTCTAATCTGATAACAATATTGTTATTCGATGTCCAAACAAGTATTGTAGCTTTATGAAACTCTTGTCTCTACATCTGGGTGTTGCAGCGTGCTAAATGTTGGAAATGTTGATTGTAATTTACTTGTGTACTTAGTACATATTGTTATGTTCTATAGACGAAACCTTATGTATCCCACTGCTGGACTAAGTCACCTACTATTGGGAGTCTCCTAGCATACTCTACCATGCCGTTTCCATGCGGAAAAGTAGAGTTTTACGTGTACATAAATTGTTATTGATTATTTACTAAAACGTTTTTACTACGACTCTACTTCTGGAGTTTTAAATGGAAGGCTTAAAAAAGTTAATACATATTTTCAAACCACAGACGGTAGCGCTACACTGCTTTTAGAAGTCAAAAATAAGCGTAGGTCTGGTACCGTTTTTAGCGAATACAGTGCTCTACCACCTCTGAAATTAAAATGTTCATATTAAATAGATTAGAACTCATTCGAGTTTCCGCCGGCTTTCACACCGTTCAATGTAAGCCAAAACGGCGCTCAAAGAATGAACAGAGTTTACACTTCAATGTTGACATTTACTTAGTGTATGTAGGAGTAATCATTATATGAAGTTTGATAGTTCATTGTAAAGAAGTGAGTTATTAACAACAATATTGAATTTCAAAATTTAATGACCATTTAAGTATTACCTATTAATGATTTAATGGTTTACCAGCAAATATATAAGATATTGTTAAATTTTATGATATCACTGGTATTTTTACCAAATAATATGCGGTTGAAATCGATTAGATTAGATAAGATTAGATTAATAATCTTTAACTTAAGTCTTACTTTAATCCAAATGTATATGGTAAATATATATGGCAAACAGATTCTAGAACTGTAGTCAGACCGGGAAGATACCACCGCTGACTGATATGTAAAGCAAAGTATTGCCTCTTAGCAACGAGGCGACTGGCTGTCCTAACGAGTAGACACGCATCTGCATACGACCTTACAAAGACTTCCTGTTTGAGGTTGTGTGTGGATGTCCATGGGCTGCAGCGGCTTAATATCAGGTGGCCTGTACAGTCGATTGTATATTGGTTTTCTAATAACAAAAAAGTATTTTCCAAACTCATTTTTAGCGGGAAGCTTACTTGCGTTTTAGTAGAAAGGTGTGGTTGTTGGTCACAAATGAGGCGACTACCTTAGTCTTCAGAGATAGCAATGCATCTGTGACTTCTAGTGCGACTTTTTTTGCAGTTGCTTGCAGATGTTAACGCGGTAGTGACCACTTATTAACTGGTGGAGTGCATGCCCGTTTACAGCTTGTATTTCAGAATAAAAAGGAAATTTATATTTGATAGATGGTAGAATAATAGTATGAGCGGGGAGGTACCACCATGTCCTTCACAATCCGCCATAAAGCAGGTTTCGTGTTTCGGTTTGAGGTACGGTTCTCGGCTACATTTACAAGCGAGGCGATCATTTCAATCCTCAGGAGTAGCAATGCATCTATGCACGACATCAGGCAGAATTTAAAGCCTGTTTGAGGTTAGTCGTAGATGGGTTGCAGATACTATACTGAAACGACTTCAGCTCCACTTGCTCCATTAATTCAAGTTATTATTTGTAAATTACATTTTAAAGATGAAAAAGATATGTGTTTTGGAGTTTCTTTCGCCGACTCTTCTCCAAAACGAAACACCTTACGAGTCGGTGGTAGTTTATTGACGTTCAAAAAGAGTTCTGTAAAGAATTTACTTTGAATAAAAATATTTTGATTTTGATTTTATTTGACATTGACTCGTTTGCTACTTTCCCAAATTGTAATGTAATGTAATCTAATATCAGAGGGAAGTTAGGACGGGACTAACAAAGTCTAGTTTTCCTAAATTAAAATCATACAAAGATCTCAGACATCAGGGTAGGCGATGAGTAAAGGAACTCATGCAAAGTAAATTCGAAATAGTTCGGCCTTGTCCATTTATTCACGTATTGCGCAGTAATAATGTACCTATATAGGTATGTATATCTTTATATACAAAATTCTTCTGTCCCTATATATGTTATGAGCGTAAATAGTTGAACCGTATTTGTTTTTTTTTGTGAGTTTTAGCGGATTAGAGAGTGGTTTAGATTTAGAATTGGACGCGTAAATGGCGCTGCAACCGGTTGCAAAGCTGATATTTGTAAACTTGGGTTTAGTAGAACCAGGTAACGGTCTGCAAAAAAAGAATGTAGTTTTTTGCAGATCGTTAATGTAGTTTTATTCGTATGATGTTTATACTTATCTATATCGACAGATATAGAGTAATATGATCAGCAGACTTCTTTTCTAAAATTCTAATGGAAAACGAATTTGCAGACCTGATGGGAAATGGTCTCTGAAACCCACAGACATTTGTAACCGTCTGCATAAAGAACAAGAATCCGACTTGAAGTCGATCATAGGTACGTTGCTATACCCTAGAGAGGAGGAGGATTGCCTTAGTGAGTGAGCGGAGGTTGGAAACGTATGTAGGTAAATTACTACTCTATTTTAATCAAAATTTTATGGTTATCAAACTTTGTTACACTAGTTTTATCTAGCTAGTTTCTTGTTTGTCCATTGTTTTATCGTAGGTACGATTGGCGAAGTAACTAGATAAAATAGTTATTGATTACACTATACATAGTGTGTTTTTCCGGCATTAAAATGTATTTGGCAAGGTTTAACATACTATTTTTATAGCGTTAGTGGTATTTAGAATTGCAATAATATTTATATCTACACTAGTTGACTTTTCTACGCTAGATAAGAAGCAAACGCTGATTTCCTGGTCTTAAATGAACGATTCAGCCCATGGATACCCACATCGTATTGAGGACTTACTATGTACCGGGTTATTTTGATTGCTAGAATTGCAAGGCAATCAATAATCGTTAATCGCGAGTACCCGGTACGTAGTGAAACGTATAAATTCCGCGATAATATTACTTTAAAATCATATGTTACACAAGATTTAGGTGACATTTGAAATAGTACCCAGATGCGTTACTACTCGTTAGGACTAAGATGGTAAACTCGCTTGTAAGTGTAGCCGGCAACCGCACCTCTCCAAACGAAGTAGAGCAAGAATTGCTTCACGAAAGATTTTGAGGGTGGCCCTGGTACTTCCTTCCTAGGTAAGATATGCTTGTCAAAAGAACAGGCAGACTCATGATGAAAGAAATCAAGGGTGTTGCCAAATAAAAACTAACAAATACAAATAAATACAAAAAACCTACTTCATTGAACGTTAGTTGTACTACGTATTAAATAAATAATTAATACCGCGATTAAAGATATAAACGCGGAATTTGTTTTTATTTACGAAAAATATAAATAGGGCCCTGATAATGAATCAGACAGAAATCACGGAAGAGTAGTAAATGTAAGGGCAGATAAGCTTATTATCTAGAGACGGCTCACAGGCAGCCTTGGCCTTATCGGACCGCGAACAACAATATCGCCTGATCACTCATAAACACTTATAGCTAAACTAAAGGAATGAAACCCGGAGAGAAACGATGTCCTGCTTGCCTGTTGGAGAATAAAATATTTTCCTATCGCTTATTGGAGGAATTGATCCTTGAATCATTCTACATTGGTTGTGTATTCGACATTCTACATTGCATTCTGAACTGGCGATACATTAGAAAATACTGCAGCTGACAATTAAATCTTTGTAACTATATTTTTTTATTATGCAAAAAGAGTAACAAACGAGCATGCAAACCATCTGATGTAAAGCAGTCGCAGCCCATAGACATCCACGTAAACCACAAACACGACAGAAATCCTATCTGAGCTCAAATGTAGATGCGTTGCTACTCCCGAGGACTTAGATGGTCGCCTCGCCTCAAAATGTAGCCGGCAACAGTGTGGTGTACTTTTTTGAATTAATGTGTTACATGCCTTAGATTATTCGCCAAACTTTCCTCATTATAGCAAGAATTTCCATTTTGACCAAAATAGTACTATTTAGGTATGTAGCTTATAGTATAAAAATATTTGATGCGGGCCCAAATTTCACCTACAGACGAGGCAACCATCTAAGTATTTAGGAGCAGCAACGAATCTACCTATGAACCAATCAGTCTGTAGCGACCACAAATCAGGTGGCCTGCATGCTCGTTTGCTACTGTTGTAACATACAAAAAATTTAACCTAAGCAAAGACTTGCCACTAATCAAAAATCTTTATTCACTTAAGCTGCACGCTCAGATATTCTGCCGCGTATTTTAAATTCTAACAGCTTTTCTTTTTCTCGTCCAAACTCTTTCTTTATGCAAGTGTAGTATAGAATACGTTTTATATAACGTCTGACATATTGCGTAACGCAAAGAAAAATCTTAGTCGCGTGTCGTGTGTAGTATTCAATAAATTTTATTAATCCATTATTTCACGGCATAATTGCTCTTACCGTCTAAAAGTTACAATCCATAGTTGTGTTCAATCAAGTGAACGAGCACTTTCGATGGTGTTCTGTTATGTTATAAATGATCGCATCTCATGTTCATTTCGATATTCGCTTTCACTTAGTCATTGTATTTTTTATTTCTTAACAAGGTTAAGTTGTCTTGGATTAAAGGTGGGATGGAGCATCATTAGTAATGTTTTAATGTACCTGGCGTTGGTGATTTATCTTAATGTTCAGCATTTGTCTTACAATTTTATAAACAAAAATACATCTTCGAGAACAATTTCATGAAAATTATCTAGTGAATTATCACATTGCTTCTAGATGACTATTGAATTAATCTTGTTGATATTATTACCTGTGTGTGGAAAAAAAAAACAGTTCCAATATGAATATAATAACCATAATCATATCTGCACTAGTATTGTAAACTGGAGGAGATTGTTTGTTGAAATTCATTAATCTCTGGAAGAAGTAAAAAGATTTTTACCATGTAGAAGGTACTCACGATTAACGATTTTTGATTGTAGATATTTCGTGTCAAGTGCATGGCTCGTGGTCATGGTTCAACTGCGGTAGCAGACATACTGTCGACAGGTGCTTGTGATAGATTACTCTATCTACTCTTCGTCTAGTTCGTCTCTATTATTGGGTTCTCCAATTTGCCTATGTCCGTCTCCAATGTGTAATATATTTGAAAAAAGAAAGAATGAAAAACATTTATTCCCCGATAAAAAACAATGCAGATACAATGCAAGAGTAACACATATCTGTATATGCTAGTGACATTTTACAAAACTAAAAACACATAAAAACATAATGTTAAGTTTCGTCAAAATCGGTTCAGTTGTTTTGACGTGAAAACGGAACATACGTACAAATATAACACTTTCGCATAAATTTATAATATTAGTAGGATGTCTATTAATAGGAAAAACACGAAAAAATGTGATCGTCACGGAACGGCTGTCAGACATAAAATGGATGATTATTGAGAGGATTTAGAGCGAAAAAAACATAATTATTTATGAATTAAAATAAATAAAAACATAGATTCTCATAAATAAAATAAATGTATAGTTTTCTTGATATATTTATTATTATAAGTATAAGACAAGTAATTAAAAAGTGGAGTCTCACCCCCAATGCGCCAATAGATTTTTCAAATAAAGGGTAGCCACAAACGATTTTACCCGCAATTCTTCATTAGTTGACAAGAATACCTTGCAGGAGAGAACAGATTTCTTAGGGTCTGTATAGACAATTTTGGGAATCGTTAATATAAATGAATATGCTAATGACGCTATTTAATTTTTGTCCCATTTTACCCCCAATAATTTATTAGATGACATGGACAACTTGTAGTAGAGAACAGACTCCTTAGGGTCTGTATAGACTACTTTTAATCGTTAATATAAATGAATATGTCAATGACTCTGTTTAATTACACGCTATATTTGGCTCTAATTCTATATTAGCTGACACGGACCCCTTACAGTACGGAACGTACTCCTTAGGGTCTGTATAGATCATTTTGGGAATCGTTGATTTAAATGAATATGTCACTTTGGCGTCATTGGCAACCGCCGGCGCAGCGCTTTTTAAGTGAAAGTCCAGCAAACGTCACCCCTGTTACGTGGCGTCTGGCCGTGTTTACTTGCTTCTTTCTTTTTATGTTAGAAGAGTAGCAAACGACCGTGCAAGCAACGTTATTTAGTCGCTACAGCCTATGGATATCCATGTCTTCAAATTGAAGTGTTAGATGTCTGAGGTATTAGATGCCACTTTTCAGGATCAAGAGGAGATTCACGGCAGATAAAGAGGGTTGAAGTTGATACATAACGATCAGGTGGTAGAAAGAATTGAAGGTTGTTCCACCTGTCAGTTATGTGATGAACTTCACACAGGTTGTATGTTCTATATAAAGTTGGCTACAAATGAACGGAATTGACTACTTTATAACAGGTGGAATGCATGTCCTTTTGCTGCTTGTATTAGATAAAAATATGTATTTACGTTACGTAAAGATTTGGTGCTACCAAGAAAAAGAATCGTAAGTGGTTTTTCGTCTACAAACAAACAAGGAAAGCTCGAAGAAAACACAATAAATCATTTTGCGAGTCCGCAAATAGTGCCGCTTATGGATTATTGATTTAACCCACAAGCCTCCCTGCAGTTCCACTTACGCCGACCACATGATTTTTGAATGAAGCGAACGAATCGATAGCCTGTTTGCGGCTGAACTTAAAATAAAACAGTATTGTCTTTGGTAAAATAAAAGAAAGTTGAGTAGCCATTTCCAAAAATGAAAATAGGACTAATATTGCTTAGTCTAAAAACTACTAGTACTAAAAAGTATTTTTCACACTTTTTCATACGTACGTGAATGTCGTCATCATCATTAACACATTTTTTTGCTGTGCATAGATATCCTCTCACAATTAAAAGAGTTGAGGCATAGACAACCACGTTGGCCAAATACGTATTTACTAAACTTCACACGTCTTAAAGAACTTTTTGGATTTTTTCCGGAGAGTTTATATAGTAGTACATATGAATCTATCTATATATATAAAATAGGGGAATGAATTCCAGAAATTTCACTTCTCAGAGAATTAAATAAAGGTCGACATTTTACATGATTATTTCATTCTTTGTTTTTTTTTATTATGAAAGAGGAAGAAACGGGCATGCAGACCACCTGATGTTAAGCGGTCACTGCAGCCCATGGGTAGTCCATGGTCCAATTTCAAATAGAACAGAAGTTCTATTTAAGGATGGATGCGGATGCGTTCTCACTCTTGAGGACTAAGATGGTTGCCTCCAATAATGTGTGTCCGGCAACCACACCTCCCCAACCGAAACACAATATATGAAGAACATGTTGCTTTACGGCGG
>DWON01003423.1:0-18072 GCA_018251015.1 Phocides pigmalion okeechobee
GCAGCCCACTCGATATTAACTCACTACCGTCTATAGACACCTGTAACGTACTCCATATAGAACGGGAATTTTACATGTATTTATCACAATAATCATTACAGAGAACTAAGATACAACTAACCCTCGATGGCCTTGAAAAACATTCTACCTTCTATATTACGACCATGAGATAGAAATTAGTGTATAATGATGTATCCACAGGCGAACACTGCAACTGCCACATTTAAGTTATTTGTATAGATTAAATATACAAATGTTTCTACTACTACGATGCATGAAGAAGGGTATTAGATTTTAATTTGTGCCTATGGAGTTGCTTAATAAGTACGTAAAATACTGTATATATTACTGTAGTATAGCAGCCTCTTAATGATATACCGCGATCAGGGTCCGACGTTCTGGATAAGAAAATGCGAAATTATGGTTACTTTTGAGTCGGGATTTCTTATATTTTGAGTGTAATGATTACCTGTACGATAATTTTAAAACTCAGTCGAGAACTGTACTATGTGATAGGGACGCGTTACTTGACAAACTAAATTGTATCTAATACTATATATTGATTAACATAGCTAGAGTCAATTAATAACATTTCAATTACTTCTTTTTTTGGTAATATAAAAAGTGACGAGCTAGAGGATCTTTCCAAAATGTCAAGATTTTTTTAAGACAAGTATAAAAGCAAGAATCTTTCTGGATAGTAAAGAGTCTCCGCATGCATATGTGCTTTGAATTTTTATTTTCACGCGTGAGTTTCAAATATGAATGTATGTATGAATGACATAGTGATGACACTCTTGGAGTTTAATGCCTGTTACATATGAATAGATAGACATGATGTGACGGCTACGAAAACCTCAAAAAATCCCGTAATTTTACTTAAACCTTATATAAATATAAAATTTAGGTAAAATCAGATAACTATCACAAAACTTCAATAACGCTTTTATCGTAGAATAGAATAGAATAGAATAGAATAAAATATACTTCATTGCATACCATAAAATAGAAGAGAAATATTAACATATTTCACAACACAACGCAAAATAGGCGGACTTATCGCTTCGCATCGTATTTATATTTAAATCCTCTTAAGAAGTAATTTTTATTGAATCCGGATAAACTTTCAATTTCCGATAACGTAGTCTGATGTTTGTTGTAACTGACATTGGTAAAGTGCTTGCATACGATGACCTCCCAACAACACACACATAAGGTTAATCGCCTCGTTTATATCAGCAATCCAACTTATTGGCATATTATTTACGTGATTTGTACATAAAGTAGCAGAAGCCTTATTCTACTGCACATAACTTATACTCTTTTTATATTATTGTATTAGAAAAAACAATTAAATCGAATAGAAGTTTTACCGATAATAGTTTGCTGTTCTTGAAAACTATGTCGGAATGCCACAAATAAATAGCTCTGCCCCACTTCACCGTCCTCTTTAAAACAAGATAATAGCTTTATTAAACTTTTAATAAAAGGAGACAATAGGTTTTAGTCATTATAATAATAATAATAATAATCGTTTATTTCAGAATTACATTCCATATTTTGACTTTCACATTGAGTATAAGCATAGCAATCAGCAACACTTACAGTAATAAAAATTAAATTTACATGTGTTAATAATAAATTATTAGTCATAAATTTCATAATGTTTTACATTGAGTCATCACTCCTGGAATCACTTTTAAGAAACTTCAATCTACATTATTAAAAAAATATATATCAGTTGTCGCTATTCTTACAATTTACCGTGAAGCATACATTTCGGGTTTCGATTGGAAATGTGTGGTGTACACATAAGCGAGGCGATCATTTTAGTCCTCAGGAATAGCACTAAATTTACTATATCTACATAAATCAAGAATAAGAATTTATTCTTGGTTGTATGTAAATGACCATTTAATGCAACGATACACTCGTTTATTATTTTTTAAAACTTGCATGTCATTATGTACATTCAGCACCAAATAAAACTTGTGTGAAATAAATGTTATAAATTGTTGATTTCTAATGCAAAAATCAAAGACTCATTCGCACGTCTTAGCATATGGAAGTACATAGTTAATAAGCTATTATACGACATTTCCTCTTTGCAATGGAGATAACAACAATAAGGTAATAGAGAAAAATTGATTCCAAACAAGAACGATTTACCAGTAACTTATGCAACTACAAATTATACAAAATTCATATAGTAAGCTACGCGGATAATCCAACAGATTTTTGGCAATGATATGTTTTTGATTATTCAAAATTGAATCACGACGCATTTTATTGTTTTATTTGGGTCAAATAGCTTAAAATATAGTCAAATATTTAGATAAAAAGGAAAGTGCAAGATTTTTGAAACTAAGTATATTTTAACATAGTAAGTAAGAGAAAGCATTCCCTTAAAAAAGCTAAGCTCAAATCCGTTAAATATTTCACGCAATTAAAAAGTTAGAAGTATTGGTTAAAATCCTTAACGATTATCTTTTGTCGAATAGTAAAGATTTGTGAACAATCCAATAATGCAATCGATACAGTTCAGTTCAGTTCAGATTCAGTTCTACTTAATTAGAATCAGGACTTATTAAGTAAGTCTAACTGAGCTTCTTTACTAAATATCCTGTGATTAATATTAACAAAGTAATAAAACGGCAAATAAAACCTTTGTTTTATAAAACAGATGCCCATGAACCGACCATAAATGAGTAATGGTGTCTATTGTGTCGTAATAATAGGTATCATACCATAATAATGACCATACACTGTCCTATTTATGACACACAGGAAGTTATGACAAGCAAGAGAAAGTGCGATCTATCAATTGGGCTATATATCTATCTATATTATTTTAATAAGTAGTTTTATTTTCATTTCAGAATACTAGCAAACCGGTATACAGGTTATCAACTGTTGTAAAGTGGATGCTGCAGGCTAAGGACACATACATACATTGAACTTCAAACATAAAATGTTATTTAAGGCTGTACTTGGACTGCTACTTAAGGATTGAAATGATTGTCTCGGCTGTAAATGGGAACTACCGAAACACAAAAATACAATAACTTCAAGGCGGACTATGAGGTTGTCGGTCGTACCTCCCCAATCGGACTGTAATTATATCACATATTAGACAGGTTAAAGTACCATTTGTATAGAATTTGGAGAAACTAGAGACTGTAATTTAATCATTTGATATATTACATTAAATCAGAGGAGGAATTCCCCTTTAATATTTGGGTGTACTTACTGTATCACAAATTTCAGTGATTCCTACTACATAGCATAGTTTAAACTGAACCTAATGGACCACGAGGGTACAATCTAGATGAGTGGACCAAAATTGGACAACTGATTTCCTTGTCCCGTTTTAATATCATACATATACGCATGCTTACCGACACTGATTTGATCTCTTGCTTATTGATAATTTTGTGATTGGCTTCGTCACCGTGTCAATTCTGCTAAGGGTTGATATTTAAAGGCATGCCCTTTTCTTACCCTTTTGATAAAATAATGAAAAGAACGAAATAATTGACTTGGAACTTACTTAATTAATACCGTGAGTTATCTAGAATAATCGACTTCTCCGGAT
The DNA here is from genome assembly GCA_018251015.1 of Phocides pigmalion okeechobee. Lineage (NCBI taxonomy): Eukaryota > Metazoa > Arthropoda > Insecta > Lepidoptera > Hesperiidae > Phocides > Phocides pigmalion. Next base: position 3,596 of record DWON01003423.1, read on the forward strand.
AATTACAGTGAAAATAAAACCTATTTGGTTATTATACTAATATGACATATTATACTCATTTAAATAATATTTTTGACGTAGATCTTATCTGTTACACAGCTCTGAATGTGTGCCACACGAATTATACATTGCATCATAAAATTAATTGTAGCTAATCACTGTTTCATATCAAAACTGGGTACATGTCATGCTTATTTCACAAATGTGTATCATTCATATGTGTAATTGATAACTATTTACATTTAAAATTACCTTCGCAATAAGATTAATGACAGTTATAATTCAAAGTCGGCGATGCATTGAAAACTTTTCTAGTATTGCAAATATGTGTAGACGACAGTGAATATTTTATGACAAGTAGCCCGTCTATTTTGTCTTGCTAGGCTAAAGCAGACTTTTTAATAATATATACATACGAAAATTTTACAACATACAAGCGATCCGGCCCAAATTCGCTCGCATAATTGAGTTTATATTTACTTACATTATTTTTCTTTCATGTACAACTTACAATTAAAGACATCTATATCGAACGACGACTGAATTACTATATTGAAATTAAGTATTTAATTTCTCGCCAAATTTACAAAAATACTTAACTTATTATGCACCGAAACGTTCTTCAGGAATCACTCTACCTCTTGTAGAAAATATGGGAAAATCCATCCAGTACTTTTTGAGTTTATCATGAACAGATAGACAGACAGACGCGACGAGGGAATTTGTTTTATAATATTTAGAGAACAGATAGGGTATATATACAGATATATTACAGGAAGGTACGGTAAGTAGATGCAAACCTACGGATTACAACTCTATACTCGTATATCACAAAGTCCCATCTGAAGTGGATCCTGAAGTCTACAAAGATCGTTTCATACGTAGATAAGAGAGCCGAAAATCATACCTTTCTATTCAAACACACGGATTATTTCATGTTAGAAATGTATGTGGCGTTATTACAGGTCGAATAAGTGCAGGAACAGAGTTTCATGTATTGCCAAAGGTTTTCAATTGTAAATTCAATAAATATGATAGCTGATTTTAAAACGAATATATTCGTATGTACTATGTATTTGCAGTACAAATTGGCCACAGTTTAAGCGAAGATTTGTATCTCCTGCCAGGTCTTCCCCACCAATCATGTCTAAAATCAAAATTTATTGCCACAGCTATCGAGGTGACGGGAAGTCTCTATTTTGGGACTCAGGACCCCACTTATAAATTGATTGCAAACTCAATTCCGGCAATATAACTATGGGCATATGACAATCTATATACATTGAAGGATGAAGTAACCATATTTTGATGGTGTTCAATCGTCTCGTGAGTTTCTAGTATATTTCAAACTTACTAAATCATGTGACCAGGGATTACACGAAAAAACGGGAAATCTTGTAAAATTTGAGAATCATATTACCTTTCCTTTTGTGTTACCGATAATCTCGTTGCTAAATGCACTATTGTCATTGATCCTTCTTCATAATGTTTCTATGGCGTATCAGGGTTTTGGAGCCTACACCACATCGATTCTACTAACTTCTTGCGTTACTATTCAGCTGTAATTAAATCCAATTAATCTGAAGAATTCGAGTCTAGAGGATGCTCTCTATGCCTAGGTAATTTTTAATTTTAAGTTATCCCTCGGTACGTTATAGCGAGGACACGAAACTAATAATAATAATTATTCAACCTACTCTCATCATTCGTTGCATCCGTCCTAAACGCGACCCCTAAGAGGTAGAAAACCCCTCATGTAGACAACGTAAGGACCTGGAAACTTTTTTAAATTAATTAATGAGCAGCATATTAAAGAAACGGGCTTAAGCAGGGCTATTCCCGTGGCCTATATTGATTGCAAATCACCGACAAAATTAGGAAACGTCGGGCAGTGAGCTGGATTTCTGTCGTTCTACAAAATCTAAATGATACAGAAATCTCACGTGAAGACAATCGCACATGCGTTGCTATTCCTAAATATTGATATAGACCTTGATTGCCGGTTTTATGGGAAACAGGAAATAAAAGAAAATACATACGGGTGCAGACATACTCGTATTAATTCATGTGAATGTAAAGAACATAATAAACGAACGACAGTTCACCTAAAGGTATGTGGTAACTCCCAGTGTGTATATACATTACTACTTCACTTTAACTACCTCCACATAAATTATTATGGAGTGCCAAATTAACTCTGTCGTTGCTGCTACTGAGAAGTAAAACGGTCCCATCATATCTAAGTGAGCGAGCAACCAAATGCCTTTAGTTTATCTAATTATGAAATTGGATAAACTGTTTCGTTTGCGACTCCTTACGCGTTCCTTTCGATTTGAATCCTATGCATTATTATGGATATATAAAAGAATAAAGTATAATAATAATTTAAAGAGACATAGTCGTACTTGTTTGTATTCTCTCCCTCTTTGAAGTAGTTAAGGTAGTTGCATATTGATTATATTTTAGACATTGTGTTTAGAAAAAAGGCATGCAAAACTACGTTCTTTTTCTAAGGATTAACAAAATTCTAGTTAAAATTTATAAATACAGGTCTTCCCGCAATATTGCATAAACAATATTCTTTTAAGAAATCGGAAGTATATTCATTTTTATTTTTAAAATAGAACTAAGTATCTTATATATTGTCCATAATTAAGTACAACGAATTTCGTATTCATATCAAATATTTCAATATATAATAATCGTACCTTGACTTTAACGCCGAGACAAGCTTTGATACTCCTCAAAACTAATATGATACGCCGTAATTTACTACTTGTATAATAATATACAAATATATATTATTATACTTATTACTAGTATACTATACTATGTATACTATTATATACTGTTTAAGTAATTACTAATACTTTTTAAGCAAGAAACTTAAATACAGTAACCTGCAACGACAAAAAAGTAGCAAGATAAGTGGCACAAAACATTTGGACATTTCTACCCTCATACTTTTTGTATCTCACAGTGTCGTCGAGGATTCTTGCTTGGGCTTATTTTCATGAAGTGAATACCCTCGATTTATAAATATTTTTCATATTACTATATTATTTTGAGATATTATAATATAATGAAAAAATGCCGGTAAAACAAACATGTCCATTGTTTACGATTGTTTAGTGGCGATATGATAAGGTTTCTGCGATCAATCTTCGCACCAAACAGAAGGTTCAACCACCTTCCTCTATCCTATTTTGGTATTTCTGTAAATAAGTAGCAACATGATACTTGCACTAACATTTGCATTATATGAAAGCATCGCCACTTATGAGTTGATCTGCCCACGGGTTCATAAAAACATGACTCATACGAAATTAAGCATCAACTGGTGGCCGCATGACACTTCACCTATGTATTGTATTAAGACGGTCTATTGAGACACTTTATACTATACTTATTTTTACTTTATAATGTATTAGCATTAACCTGCGATATATACGCCCCCCCCCCCCTATATATATATCCCTGTTATAAACTAAAAGCAATACGTAATTTGAAACATATTGTTTAAAAGTCAGTTATGTTAACGATTATTGTTTTTGATCAATGCTCAGGTCATATATTATAGTGTGACATTACCTATAATGTGACCAAAGACACAGGCAGTCTGCGTACAAATTCTGTACACAATACATACATATATGGGGTAAATTAAATCGGTAAGTTTTGCATTTAAGAAACACAAACCAATAAGTGAACGGACAATGTTTCACTTGTATATATGTTACTATTTCACTTGTATAATTTTAAGAATGAGGATAAGGATAAGGTTAAGGATAAAGAGTGATTTCAAAGTTATGGTTGACTTATATGAAGATGTAAGAACTCTTCGTGTTTCCATTAAGGTGGCGCTACCACCATCCCTTTTCTGCCTTATAACATTATTATAAGCCTCCGTTTCTTAGTCTAAAAGGAAATTGGAAGGAAGCAATAAAGGTGGTGGAAGACTGATACATTTAAACAAAGCGTTTTAATGTAGTCCCCGAAATTAAACATAAATCAAGTAGAAAATTAATCCTATTTCAAGTTTGATGGTAAGTGGTAAAGGCCACCCAAGACATTTGTGTAGAATGCATACCCTCTATATCTTAAAGTTCATAAAAATAACTAATTCAATAATTATGTGTAAATTATTAATACTATTTATTATGTTTCTTTTCCTGTCATATCATTCTGAGTATTACATTTGTGTCAACAGACCCACTTGATTTACTAAAATAGTGTTATTAATTTGTTTTTGGTCATAAGTTTGTCTTACAAATCATATGTATATTTGTCCATTAATTTAATGTAATATTGATTGTTTAATATTTTAACGATGAGCTTAAGAATTTTAATAAGTATGTGTAAAAATCGTTTTAACACCTTTAACTGTCGCAAAACAGTCAAATTATTGTTTGTAGAGCAAACAAAAACCTGAGGTCATATCCACCATAGTGTTTTTGTACCTAGATAACTAAACGCAACTAGGCACCTATATCTTATGCGTGTGTTTAAAAATATAAAAACAAACGAAACCGTGACTTCTACATAATATGATATAAATACGACAAGTGCATACTCTATTTACAATTCAAATTACGTTAAACAAAGTCGAACACGGCGTGTGTTTGAAGCATTTACGAATACTTCCAACATTTTTTAACGATCACAAACATATTAAAAGTCTGTTTAATTCTAACCTGAGTTTGCTGTTCTTATATAGAATACCAAAAACCAACGTTTTAAGTTACTATTTTGAACGTCAATACATAAATTGACATAAGGAAGATTTGAGTTTTGTTATGAATCGTCTGCTGAAACAATCGGACTTACCAATATTTATGACTGGTCGCTGCATCTCTATCAAACTTCACAGACAAGATAAACAATCACTTGACCATAACATACGTATTGTCTTCTTCATGATCTAAGTCAGGATTATCGAAAAGTTTAAAAGTTAGACGTGTGTGTTTATCGCGTGTTATATTCCAGGATTGATGACGTGAGTATGTGTGAGTTGACCGCCTGGATAGCGTAGACTGAACGCGTGCAGACTGCTAGCTGGTATGGTACCTATGCCAATTGTACCGAGTACCGACTTTATTTGTTAACTAGCCACGCGTTAGGAAACAATTGTGCTCTCTGTCAGCTCCGTAGATAAGATTTAAATGGCCGTTCCGTTGCACATTTGTCCATACACCTTGCGAGGTGTAAAAGTGTACACCTGCCATGTCAAGGCTGGTAACGGCCAGTCGATCAATTTTTTCAGAGACCAAGGTTTTCAATAAACGGTTCATAATAAACATGCTAAAGAACTTAAAGTAACATAATAGATAAGCTATAAACGTGTTTTTATTCGGGGTTTTACGATGTATAAACATAAAGCTGTTTGCAGGCGTTAAAAATATTTTAACTCAAGTTTACGTGCGTATATAAGTTTTTCTTAAACGTCTAAATGTAAGGTAATATCGTAAATCATGACGAAAAATACCTATTATTATGAATAAACCTTTAAATTATCTATTTTGTTGTAATAATAATAATTCTTAACTCACTAAAAAGAAACTAACATGGTTTCTCAATTTGAATGTGGATGTTTATGGGCTGAAGGTATTATATTTATGGGGGTTGTATTATTCATTTCCTATTGTTTTCAAAAAAATCCACTTCTGTTACACATAAAAAACTTAAAAAAACTACAAAGTGCTGAAAGGATTTAGGCTGTAGACAGTAAAAAAAAGTTTAAACAATTTTATTAGAACAAATCAAATCAGCGGACGTCAGCCGCCAATGACAATGAAAGCTGGTGCCATTCTGAGCGATGATGACCAAACAAAGGGTCAATGTGAGTGTCGCCTTGGTCGCCAATATCCGCCGCTTTGTCCGCCAATTTCCAGCTCCTCACGACTGCATTGTCAACTTCGGTATAAATAGCGACAACTTGTCATTTAGTCTTGAATAGATGCCCCTAATTAATGAATGAATACGTATGCAAGAATTGGGACGTGAATAGTTTCAAACGCATGCTTATCTACACGTGAAGATACGTGCCTATGAGACTAACATACGGTCAAGTGTAATGTCACTAACGCATTCGCCATACATTACATTATTACATTGTTGCAAACAATAGATAAATGTATCCTATCGGTTATTCCATAAAAAATAAACATTGTAAGACATAAACAAGAACCCCATTCTTATTCACTTAAGCACGGCATAAATTGTCAACAAAGAAAATATATTGTGAAGATTTTTTAATGTATTTGAAGTAGTTTAACATATCCTATCAGTTATCCCATAAAATAAACAATATCGTAAACATAAACAAGAATGACATTTCTATTCACTTATTCTTAAGACATAAATTGTCAACAAAGAAAATATACCGTGAACATTTTGTAATGAATGTGAAGTAGCAAACGCGCATGCAGTCCATCTGACGTTTACCGACATCCAAGACAACATAAACATTCATATACACCAAGAGGCCTATCTAAAGTTAGTCACAGATGCATTGCTACTTCCCACTTCGCTTAATAAACAAGTTAGCAGATATCTTTAAATTCCTGTAAAGATTACTACTGACAACCTAGTACATCTAACGACCAAGGCCACCATTTTACTGAAGCAGAAGATTTGCTTCACACTAGAAACGGGTAAAATACATAGTGATAACTTTTAATAATAAAACTTCACGCTTGGCAAAGTATCCAGCTCCACAGCTCATTGGGTGATAGGAGATTCTGAAATACTATTTAATAATTCAACTAAAAATAATTTAAATAGAGTATTCGTTAAATAAAAAGAAGTCGACGTTTATATTGCGCGTAAAACTTCTCGTGGTTTTGTGAGTGACGTTACGTGAAAATATATTCCTATCATAATTATTTTATATTACTAGGAGTATATATTACACAAGATAACAATAGAGCAAATAAGAATTTAAAAGAATTATATAAGTTATATTCGTAATTATTTAAGTCTATTTTAGTTTAGCTTTTGTTTGTCTTTGAATAATGACTACTCTTACGCAAACATTGAGGCCAAGACAATTTGTTATTAGTCTCAAATAGTGAAACGAGCAACGTGATATGTTGAGTGAGCTTTTCTCCAAGGTAATGTAGTGTTACGAATTTTACTAATTTGTTTCATTAAAAGAAAAGTTGTGATAAGAAGTATTTTTGGAAAAAGAAACACTTCATTTTTCGATTTTAGTAAAAATATAATACAAAAGTGTTTACATCATAATTAGCAAATCTATACAATAGATTATTATGATGAAATATAAAAGAATATATAGTATTTAATGCGTAAGTTTTACAAAATTAATGTACATTAACTTTGAAACTTATGTTTAAAATAATACTGGACAAAAATGGTTAAATTCTTTAGTTGGGTTTTCTTTAAATGTATTCTTGTATTTAATGAAGTCTTTACTAGAAAAATTATTTGCATACTTATGTTTATTATCACACAATTTTTATTACATAGTAAAACTATTTAATATTTATATAGTACACTAATCGTAACGTATCATGTAAATTTTATACACAAAGTTAATAGGATTTTTCATAACACCACTCCACTCCGCCGCTCAAAAAAGGACATTTTTCATTTGTTTCTGATCTATAAAAGAGCAAAAACATATATGATAAGGATTGCTATAACCTCAGAATTTTTGAAGCTATACTTTTTATTTGCATTTTTCTATCAATCGGAGTAAAAATTTTAATGGGAACGAAGTTACTAGTAACACATAATTTATTATTGGCGCTATAACACATAATTTATTATTGTAACTCAACGCTACCTTGTAAGCAATGTTGAAATTAAAAATATGTCTGGAACAATAATAAGCTTGGTTTTAATTTAGACCTCCCACTCAACGATAGATAGCACGATGTTGAATTTAAATGTAGTATTTAAATTGTCTATTGGTCGCTTAGTCAGTTGAAAGATTTTTCACTCATAATGTCATGCCTTCACGTAATCTATATTCTACGTCTTTGGGGTGCTTCTGTTTATAATCATTTGGGTCATTGGGCATTGTTTGCATTTTGTTAGATATCATGCATTCATATTTTATAAAATATAAACACAGAAAGCATTAGAGCTTGCGGTAGCAATATCCTGTACGCCAGACAGTTATGTCACGGTCGCCCTTCAGCTGTTATCCAACAAGACAGATGGTCTGACAGAGGCGTTCAAGAGCGACGCCATTATCAAATTATTCTCCCCGGCACCGAGTTGCTCTTTCCACTGCCATGGCCGATGCTCTTTCCGTCCGCTGACATTCATTTCACTTCCCGGATTGCGGAGAGCTGGAACGAGAATGGTGCATTTTGAAAATACTGCAAGACTATTTAGACTAAGAATATTAAAACATGTGGCAATTATACAGCAGCTAGCAGTTAAATTACGTAATGAATCTAATCATTCATAAAGGCAGTGGTATCCTAGTTGTACAATCCCAGCCTCTTTCACAATGGTCTGGGGTACAAATCCTTACCAAGTATCTCTAAATTATAAGCTTAGGCGATTGCCATACGTAATCTGTATATTGTAAAAAATGGTGGTCATTTAAAATTTAATATTAGTATAGGCACACTGTGTACAAATTTTGAGGAAAATAAAATAATAGCTTTTAAGTTATACAAAAGCAAGGAAATGAGTAAACAAAGAATAAATAAAGTATAAGGAAGTTGGGATAAAAATTAGAAATTAATTATCATTTGCTTTAACTGTTAAGGATAATCAGTAAACGTTATAAAAATGTATTCTTTATTGTATTCTTTAAGTGTTAGCAAATATTTGATATAAAAACCGGAACATTTGACACGGAAGTTAATAGAAAGTTGCATTTACCGGATACACCTAAAAGCGAGGCGACCATCTTAATTTTTTTTATTGTGGAAGAGTAAGAAACGGGCATGCAGGCCACCTGATGTTAAGTGGTTACTGCAGCCCATGGACAACCACGTCCAATCTGAAATAGAACAATGCGGATGCGTTCCTACTCTTGAGGACTAAGATGGTCTCAGGAAAAGAATTTCAATCCTGTTTGAGTTTGGACGTCCTTTTTTGACTTGTTTGTTTGGCTTGATCATTTTTTACTCCTTTAGATTAAGACAGGGAGAAAAAGCTACGATTGTATCTTCAAAATTAAATTACGATTCCATAACCTAGCCTAGCCTAAAAGTTTTTTGTAAGGATGACATAGGTAACTAGATTTACGTATTATTACCATTTATATGCATACCGATATACATAAATTGACTGTGATATCCTCCTACACTTATAAAGATTGAATTCCACTGACCTCAATCATATTGGCTGAATAGATAAATTTCACTAATGTAGTGCATCCTTTGTCCGCTACTTAATCTTGGTTTAGGTATCAACGCAAGAACTACTCCATTTCTAAATAAATTATACAGGAAACCTCCCAAAGTAGCTAACACGAATGACGTTCTTAGAGACAAATTGATTTATACTTATACTAATTGAATGAACCAAAAAAACAAACTATGAATACATTGTAAATCAATTTTTGTCACTTTATATAACTCACATAGCTTCTGTCGTATGGAGCAAATAACGGCTTTTTATTGAATACTTTCATGGGGCAATCAGATCTTAACATTTACAAATTCATGCATTTTTTTATGTGAGTAGATTAGCAAACGAGCATGTAAACCACCTGTTGTCGAGTAGTCGCAGCCCATAGATATCCACGTGCAACCACAAACACGACAAATCCTATCTGAACTCGAATGTAGATACGTTGCTACTTCTGAGAACTAAGATGGTCGCCTCGCTTCTGAGTGTAGCCGGAAACCACACCTCTACAACCGAAACGCAAATAATACTTTACGACGGATTATAAAGGCGGCGGTGATACCTCCCCGGTCGAACTATAACTCTCCCACCTTTAAATATATATTGTTCACAACTGATTTAATTTTTATGTTGAAAAAGTAGCAAACGAGCGTGCAGGACATCTGAGCTATGGCCAAATGGACTCAGCAGCCCATGGACATCAACGTCCAACATCAAAAAGTCTTGCTTGACGTCGTGCATAGATGCGTTGCCATGCCTAAGACCTGAGATGCTCGCCTTGTTTGTAAGTGTAGCCGAAAATTGAGAAGATAAATGCTTTATGACAGATTATGAGGGCGATGGTGGTCCCACCCCAGTTTACTATAGCTCTACGGCCTTGAATCACATGGACTCTGTCACGAAATTGCGACATGATGAACTTTGTCGATTTTTTATTATATATAAAAATGACGTTAGCTAAATAAACATATTATTAATTTGAGTATGTCTTTTAATGAAACCCTTGCTAACTTTATTTAATAACCTTATTGGATTATCTTGACATCCCTTCTGCTAGCTTGTTGTCGTGCGGAAAAATAATATTGTTTTAATTGTCCTGTTATTGACGTCCTTCTTACTTTCTCATATACCAACATTTTATACCATCTTGTTATAGCATTAATTACAATTTTATAAAATAGCGTAATCATCATTATTAACCTTGCCACTGGCATATAATGAAAAAAGGTTTTAGTATTTTTTTGTGTGCTACCCAATTGTAGACTGTTTTGCGACAACGCTTACAAGTTTGTGACTTACATACCCTGGGCGATATTCTAATGGTAAATAAATTTTCTTCACCGTATTAGGTAAATATGACTAGAGTACCTAAAACGCAGTGATAAGATGTTGTGATTTCCGTGAAACGTGTCTCCTAGTTATCTCATGTGTTTATATAATGATGAATTAAATGCGAAAGCAATCTTAGACAGTGATAGAGGGACACTCATATAACAAATACATTTGTGTTATAAAAATGTGCATTTTATTAATATAAATATTTATCTGCATCGTAACGTAATATAGCGAGAAACGTTCATAATATGATTCCGTGTGACATCAATGAGTTAAATGGTGAATTTTCAAAAAAATTCTGTCGTCATAAGAGGTAAGGAAATGTAAATGTGTATTTGTCAAGTTTAATGTAAGGAAATTTGCTACTTCCACAATTTAAAAATATCTCTAAAATTTGTTTAAGTCTTTAAAAAGATTAGGATTCTTTTATTTACAAGATATATTTAAAATCAAGAAAAGTTACTTCAACGTTTCCGAAATTTTGAACCGATTTTACAATCTATTATTTGCAGGCATATACGTTTTCGTAAATCGATACATCGACACGAAGAGCGCATTGTTTTCAAGTCAGGTGAATTTAATATTGAAAAATCAAAAACGAGAAAATATCACGAGCTTCCGGACTTAGTAACAGCATTCACTGCAGCTAGGTGGAGGTGGACTTTGATGTACTGTGTAATCGCACATGTGTCTAACTGGCTCATCTTCGCAATTATATGGTGGACGATTCTCTACCTACACGGTGATTTAGAACTGGATCATTTACCTAATGAACATAATTCCACCAAATGGAAGCCGTGCGTTCGTAAAATATACAATTTTACGTCAGTATTTCTTTTCAGTATTGAAGTGCACACGACTATTGGGTACGGCAAAAGGGCCATTACTCTCGAATGTCTCTCAGCTATGTTCATCATGTGCATCGAAAGCATTACCGGAAAGATAATCCAGTCTCTCATAATCGGTATCGTTTTCGCTAAACTGACCAGACCAAAGAATAGAGCACAGACGATTATATTCTCGAAAAATGCTATCGTGAATCAAAGAGAGGCGAATCTATGTTTGATATTCAGAGTAGGCAATATAAGAAAAGCAAGAATTATTGGAACGACTGTCACAGCGTACCTAATAAAATACTGCACAAAAAACGAAGACATGGTAAACTTTGATCAAGTGGAACTAAAATTAAGCTTTGATTTTAGTGATACGTTATTTGCATTTCCTGTTTCAGTCATACATGAGATCAACGATGCCAGTCCATTTTATAATATGTCTGCCGATGATATGCTTAAATCTCGCCTAGAAATACTAGTCGTGTTTGAAGGCATAATAGAATCCACAGGACAAATTGTACAAGTAAGATCTAGTTACGCTAACTACGATATTCTCTGGGGAAGACGATTTGTTGAACCTATGTATTATCGTAAGCAGAAACGAGGGTTTGTCATAGATTACATTAAATTCGATGAAATGCATCGTGTCAACACCCCTCTTTGCAACGCAAGAGAACTACACAGGTATTATGAAAAGCGAAAACACTTTAAAACAATAAAATAATTTTGTTTACAAAACTTAAAAGTTGTTTACCTTAGTTCCTGATAAATGCACATTTCACTTATATTCTAGTTATTTCAGACATGATTGGCTTCAGATGTGGATGCAGAATCAACAATATTTTCCGAAGTTCCATAATATCATGATATATAGTTTTCATGGCCCTACTTTCAAATTCAAGAGCGGACAGCCTTAGTTTCACTGCCGTCAACTGTCTTTTACATGACTGCAAATCTTGGTCTAATTTTAAAAGTTTTTTATTATTCACTTCTAAATATTCCTTTAAAAATGTTTGGATTAAGGACATTTTACACTAATGGGCACTTGTTTTAAATGGAATTGTTAAAACACTTACTTATATATTATGAACTAGGAAACTACTCACTTTACCACTTTGTCAAGTTTACGACTATGACGAATAATTGTATCACATTTCATTGTACGATAAAGTTTACTTTGATAACAGATATGGCAGTTTTGATATGAAAACTTTTTTTTTACCTTCGTTATTATCTATCAAATATTTTCTCCTAGGTGTAACTGATTCCACAATGTAAATTAACTACTTACTTACTGACATCATTTTTACATATAATTATTTAAAAAAGTGGGTGTAACAAGGGTGGGAGATTAGGATTAATGTACTAAATATAAAAAGTAAATAAACAGGTATCACCCAATTTATTTCTTTTATATGTCAAGGTATTTTTTGCCATTTTTGTTTTTGTACACTGTTTTCCTTTATTAATATGTCATAATTAGATCCAAGATATAATGGCTGTACCAATAATAACATTCTATTAATGGAAAGAGAATACCAATTTTGTTGTTGTGTGTATGATGAAATAAACTACCTATATTTTCATACATGTTAGGTACATAAAGACATATAGAAGAGACCTTAAAAGAATTCTCTCCTCGAGGAGAAAAGCTACATCAATTCTAAGAACTTTCTACATTAGGACCTAAATACATATGAATGTGTAGTTATTATTTAGCAAACAAAATTCTTGGCTGCAATTTTATTACAATCTTCTTTACCCATCAGAATTTTCACGAAGTTAAAAAATTACTTGATAATTATATTTTTACAATTTTCGGATTGCTATGACAATGTCGAAGAAAAGTTTCGATTACGATATGGAGATTTTCGAAGACTATATTTTTCACAAATAAAAATAGAAGACATTAGGGCCTTAACCACGAAATATATACTTAGTTGAATACTATAAACTGTGTAGCAATAACATAATAAAAAATCTTAAATACACGTCATCAACGGGATATGACGAATTCCCAACTTCCTTATTAAAAAAAGGAAAAAATACGCTAGCCCCAGTCTTAAGTTACCTTATAAATTTGTCGTTTCAACAAGGAATTTTTCCAGAGAGTTTAAAGACCTCTGTTGTTAGGCCAGTATATAAAAAAGGTGACAAAATGAATATCGATAATTATAGGCCTATAGCATTAGTACCTGTTCTGTCAAAAGTATTCGAAAGGGCTATCCATAGAAGAATCAGCCAATTTTTATTTAAATATAATATCATTAGCGACAAACAACATGGCTTTCAGGAGGGAAAATCTACAACGCTAGCGACATTTAAATTCATAGACAAAGTTCTTGAGTATATAGATAAATCGATACCAGTAATAGGAATATTTTTTGACATGAGCAAGGCTTTTGATCACGTGTCACATCACATCCTCCTGGAAAAGTGTGACACCTATGGCATACGAGGCCCAGTTCTGAATTGGCTGAGCACGTATCTTAATAATAGACAACAATATGTTGAGATTAATCACGTCAATAAGAGGCAGTTTCAACAAACATATAAATCTAAAACTCAATTTAATAAAACAGGTGTGCCTCAAGGAAGCATATTAGGTCCGCTACTCTTTTTATTATATATAAATGATTTACCGGCAATAACTGACTACTATTGTACGCTATATGCAGATGACGTGGCAGTAATATTACATAGCAAATCTAATGATATAACTACCTTTAATAATGAAATAAATATGACAGTAGAATGCATCATTCAATGGTTAACAAAAAACAACTTACGCGTTAATATTAACAAAACCAAGTATGTACACTTTTTCAATAACCGAGCAAAAAATCTGAATCTCAAAATAGTACACATTAATGACACATTGGTTGAAGCGGAAAGTATAACGTTTCTAGGTATAGAGCTTGATAATAGATGTACGTGGAAATCACATATAAATAAAGTATGCAACAAAATTAA